>PVKE010026489.1:0-22312 GCA_004027555.1 Craseonycteris thonglongyai
TGCATAGTTATTTCTATTTTACTTTTTGACAGATAGAGAGAGAGACAGAGACAGAGACAGTTAGAGAACCGAACTGTGGGAACTCCCCAGTTCAGCACGTGGGTCCTGCCTGGGCCGGAGCCGGGATTCGATCCTCGGTCCTCATGGCCTCAAAGCGAGCGCTCAACCCGCTGAGCCGTCCCGGCTTTCCCTAAAATTTGTCCTTTTTTAGAAACCTGAAATGTAAATTGCCACAGCATTAATAAGTAGCTGCAACTTTGATGGGTTAGCAGCTAGGAAAAGTTTACTTTTTTTCCTTTTGCAAAGCGCTGGGGAAGTGATGTGGAAAGTGAACATAGTATGAGATGTGAATAGATTCTGAAAGGCCAAGTGTGAATTTAACAAGCAGGGAAGGGGTGTCCTACCTTGTTAACCACTTTTCTTTGGAAGACTTCCCTTCTACCTTCCTTAGCTTCCCCTTCCACTACCATGTAGTGTAATAGAAAGAGAGCTTGAGTGAAGTCATAACCTGGGTTCTATCCCAGTTTGTCGACCCACTCGCTCTATGACCTTGGGCAAATCATTTGACCTTTCTGAACTGGTAGAATGAAGGGGTGGGACTAATAATTTCTAACTCTTTTTTTTTTTTTTTAACACCTTTGGTATTTTCTGAAGCTGTGGAAATAAATCAAACATTTTTGATTCATTGGAATTTTCAAGTTTATCTAGTAGAAAATTACTCGTTTACGATACTGAACTGCTGGCGTAGTGAGAATGCAGTATACTTTTTGAATACTTGATGCCTTGAATACTTGAACATTTGATGCTAGAATGCTATAAATCAGGGGTGTTCAATCTTATGGCTTCCCTGGGCCAACATTGGAAGAAGAATTGTCTTGAACCACACATAACATACACTTAACAATGATGAGCTTTAAAAAAGATTTGCAAGAAGATCTCAAAATGTTTTAAGAAATTTTACAAATTTGTGTTAGGCCCCACATTCAAAGCTGTCCAGGGCTGCATGTGGCCCATGGGCTGTGGGGTGGACAAATTTGCTATAATAGAAACAAGTCAGCGAAGCTCAAACAAGTTTGCCTTCAGGGAATGTTTTAATTGGACACAGCACCCAACCTGTTTTTCCTTCGGGCATTGGCTAAGGGGATTGGGAATCTAGACCCATCTCAGACATGAGCGTTACAGTCCTAGGAAAAACAGATTGGGGGTTCAGGGGTGGTGGGAGGAAATGGGTGTTAAAAGCAGCTATTACGGATTGCCTTTTGCAGAATAGAGTTCTATTAAAAAAAATTTTTTTTTCTATACTAAGTACATCTTCCTGTAATTGGAGTGTAAACATTGTGTACAACAAGGGTCAAAACCTAAGAGTGGGACCTTTGATATGTTTCAGTTGGTCTGCAATGGATGTGTGTGTGTGAGTGATTAATTGCTACCATTTTAAAAATAGGGAATGTCATACCAAAAAAATAAAGCTCGTCTTGAAAACTGTAAGAGCTGACCACATTGGGCCCATATTTCAGTGGGGGCAGTCAGCTGGTTTTAGGTAGCAGCTACTACCTTTAATAGTGAATCATCTATTGCCAAGTTCTCTCTGTTGTGTAACCTGACTTTACAGTAGGATTTTGATATGCTGATCTCCTGCTCCCTGGAGAATACATATCCTAAAATCTACAGAGATTCTACATTAATAGTAAGTAAAATTCATGAAAAGAATATAGAAATGACACAGAATAAATTTTTACTTACGTTTTCTGTTGTGAGATTAGACCTCAAAGGAATAGAGTACATAGATAGATATTAGTGGTTTATTTCTTAATAATTTCATTGATAGAGTAGATAATATTCCTAGTTTCTAACTGTGAAAAAAGGAACTAAAACCCTAAGTCAGGTTTGGGTCTCAGATCATAGGGTTCAGGAGGAGCCCCATAGACTCAACTGTAGCACAGAGTTCCTACATTTGAAAATCGAGGCATGGTCTCTAAAAAGAGAACTAAACCAGAAAGCTTTTGACTTATCGAAGTATAGAGATCCTTACCGCTTCTCTGAGACTCAGCAATATTTACTCTGACATAGTGGGTTTATGTTTGCATTGTTACCTCTGGATATATATATATATATATATGTATATATATATATATATATATTGGTTTCTTCCTTATACTCCCACTCCCCCAAAGCCTGTAGTTCATATATTGCTGTGTGATAAATTGGTCTGCATAGTTATTGCTAAATACACCAGAGACATTTAGCCATGAAAAGAATATGGTTTATGAGAATCATTCACCCTGATCTGTGTTGTTCTTTTTCCCCCTTTGGAAAAGATATAAACCCAGTTTGTTTTTCTCTGAAACAACATAGAATTAAATTTGTAAGATTATTGAGAGGGGGCTTGTTCTAGGATGTTTACTTTTAAATGACCTTGCTTTTAAAAATGTTTTAAGTTGCTACTGAAGAAATTTCAAGTCATACAACACAAAGCCTTCTCCTGTTAATGAATTTACATTTATTTACTTATTTTAGAATCCTTTTTTAATTTGGGAAAACATACATAACATAAAAGTGATCATTTTAACCCTTTTTGGGTTTACAATTCAGTGGCATTAAAATTTCAAGTCATACAACACAAAGCCTTCTCCTGTTAATGAATTTACATTTATTTACTTATTTTAGAATCCTTTTTTAATTTGGGAAAACATACATAACATAAAAGTGATCATTTTAACCCTTTTTGGGTTTACAATTCAGTGGCATTAAGTACATTCACATTGTTGTACAATTGTAACCACATTCATCTCCAGAACTTTTTCCATCATCTCAAACTGAAACTCTGCTTGTTAGCCAATGGCTCCCCACTGTCCCCTCCTCAAGCCCCTGGTCACCACAATTCTACTGTCTCTTGTGAATTTGACTCTTGTAAGTATTTCATATTAATGGATTCATTCAATATTGTCCTTTTGTGTTTGGCTTGTTGGACTTAACATAATATTTTTAAGGTTCATGTTGCACCATGTGTCAGAATTTCATTCCTCTTAAGGCTGAATAATATTCTAGTGTATGAGTCTATCATATTTTGTTTAATCATCTGTTGATGGACATTTAGGTTATTTCCACCATTTTGGCTATTACTAACATAACAGTGGTATGCAAATATTCAGTTCTTTTTGGTAAATACCTAGAAGTGGAATTGGCTGAATGTCCTCTAGGTTCATTCTTGTAATGTCTGATAGGATTTTCTTCTTTTTAAAAGCTGAATAATATTCCATTGTATGTATATCTCGCATTTTTTTACATTCAACCACTGATAACACATTTAGGTTGCTTGTACCTCTTGGCTATTGTGACTAATGCTGCAGTGAACAAGGATGTGCAAACCTCTTTCTGAAATCTATTTTCAGTTTTTTGAATATATACCCAGAAGTGAAGTTGCTGAGCCAACTTGTAATTCCATTTTTAACATTTTGAGAAACCTCCATGATGTTTTCCATAGCAGCTGTGCTATTTTACTTTCCTACCAATAGGACACAGGGTTTCAGTTTCTTTATATCCTCACATCGCATTATCTTTTGTATTTTTGATAGTGGCCACTCTAACAGGTCTGATTTTGATTTGTATTTCCCCAATGAATGGTAATGTTGAAAATCTTTTCATATGCTTGTTAACCATTTGTAAATTTATATCTTAAGGGAATTGTCTGTTTAAATCCTTTGCTGCTTTTTAAATCTAGTTTTGTTGTTTGTTTTAGTTATAGTTGTTTATTATATAGTCTAGATATTAACCCCTTATCAAACTTATGATTTGCAAGTAAATGCTCCCGTTCCGTTGGTTCCATTGGTTGCCTTTCCATGGTACTGGTTGTTTCCTTTGCTGCACAGAAATTTTTAAGTTTGATGTAGTCCCATTTGCCTATGTTTTTTGTTTGTTTTACCTGTGCTATTGGTGTCATGTGTCCTGTCCAAGAAATCATTGCCCAATCTAATGTCATGAAACTTTTTATAGTTTCAGTTTTTGTATTTAGGTCTTTAAATAGGTCTTTAATCCATTTTTTTTTTATTTTTACATGTGTTATAAGGTAGGAGACCATCTTCATTCTCTTGTCTGTGGAGATCCAGTTTTCCTAACACCATTTGTTGAAGAGACTATTTACATTGTGTAATCTTTGTACCTTTGTTGAAGATCTTTGGCCATTTATAAAAGGGTGTATTTCTGGACTCTATTCCATTGGTTTGTAAGTCTATGCCAGTACCATACTGTTTTAATTACTGTAGCTTTATAGCATGTTTTGAAATCAGGGCATATGAAGTCTCTAGCTTCTTTCATTTCTCTTGTTTTTTTTTCCTTTTTGTTTTTTTTTCAGTAGGGGGCTATTTGGGTCCTTTAAGATTCTATATAAGTTTTAGGATAACTTTTTTCTATTTCTGCAAAAAAACAAACAAAACATCATTGGGGTCTGTATAGGAATTGTATCTGTACATCATTTTGGATAGTATAAACATTTTAACTATTGTCTTCTAATCTATGAACATAGGATGTCTTTCCATTTGTGTCATCTTTTAATTTCTTTTACCCATGTTTTGTTCTTTCAATATACAAGACTTTAACCTATTTGGTTAAGTTTATTTCTAAGTATGTTATTCTTTTTGATGATAAGTGGAATTGTTTTCTTAATTTATTTTTTGCTGTATTTACTTAGAATACATTTTCTTGTGGAATCTATGGTTTGTTTGTTTTTTTACATACAGGCATACCTTGGAGATACTGCAGGTTCAGTTTCAGACCACTGAATATCACAGTAAAGTGAGTCACATGAATTTTTTGGTTTCCAAATACATATAAAAGCTATATTAAAGCTACAGTACACATAAGTGTGCCATAGCATTATGTCTAAAAAAATGAGCATAACTTAATTTAAAAATGCTTTATTGCTAAAATATATTAACTATCATCTGAGACTTCAGTGAGTTGTATTCTTTTTGCTGGTGGAGGGCTTGCCTCTACTTTGATGGCCATTGATTGCTCAGGGTGGTGGTTGCTAAAGGTTGGGGTGGCCTTTTCTTAAAATAAGTCAACCATGAATTTTGTCACATCGATAGACTTCCTTTCATGAACGGTTTCTCCGTAGTATGCAGTGCTGTTTGATAGCATTTCACCCATGGTAGAACTTTTTTTTCAAGAATGAAGTCAGTCCTCTCAAATCTTGCTGCTGCTATTTTCAGCTAAATTAATCTACAATTCTAAATCCTTTGTTGTCATTTCAACAGTCTTTACAGCATCTACACCAGAAATAGAGTCCATCTCTGAAACCACTTTCTTTGCTCATCTGGAAGAACTAACTCCTCATTCATGAGATTGCAGCAATTTAGTCACATGTTGTAGTTCTAGTTCTCTTGTTATTTCTACCATTTCTGCACTTAGCTTCCCCCACTGAGGTCTTGAACCCCTTAAAGTCATCCATGAGAGTTGGAATCAACTTCCTTCAAACTTCTGTTAATGTTGATATCTTGACCTCTTCCCACAAATCATGCATGCTCTTAAAGATGTCTCGAATGGTGAATCCTTTCTAAATGGTTTTCAATTTACGTTGCCCAGATCCATCAGAGGATTCACTATGGCATCTCTCACCTTACAAAATATATAAGACTTGAAAGTTGAAATTACTCTTTGATTCAAGGGCTGCCCAAACACTACATGAATCTCATATATCTTCATCAGAGCTCTTGAGTGACCAGGTGCATTGTCAATGAGCAGTAATATTTTGAAAGGAATCTTTCTGAGTGGTGGGTCTCAACAGTGAGCTTAAAATATTTGGTATAGCATGTTGTAAACAGATGTACCGTCACCCAGGCTTTGTTCCATTTTTAGAGCACATGCTGAGTAGACTTAGTATAATTCTTAAGGGCTCTATGACTTTCAGAATGTTAAATGAGCATTGGCTTCAACTTAAAGCAATCAGCTGCATTAACCCCTAACAGAGGAGTCAGCCTGTCCTTTGAAGCCAGGCATTGTTTTCTTTCACGCTATGAAAGTCCTAGATGGCGTCTCTCAGTATAAGGCCATTTCATGTACATTGAGAATCTGTTTAGTGTAGCCACCTTCCTGATGGGGTGTGTAAAGTAAGCTATGAATGGTAGGTGGATGGGGACTCCTTTAGGGCTTTCCTACTCCATTTTGAATGAAATTTGTTAAAATTCATTTTCACAAAGTCGGTTGCAACTGCTTGTTGCCACAGTTCAGGACTTGCATTGTAAAGACGTTTCCAGCCCATTTTAGGAATTTGTGCTTTATTATCAGGGCAGTGAGGAACCATTGGAGGTTCTTCACGTGTGTGTGTAGTGATAGAAACTTATATTTTTAAAAAATAGATGTATATTTTTAAAGATTTATTGTTTGAGAGAGAGAGAGAGAAAAGGAGGTAGGGCCCATAGTAGTCTTCATAGTTGTATATTATTAGTTGTGACATGGTTTCATTCCACACAGGTGGATGTGGGGCCGCTCAGAGTGGGAGCTGAACCAATGGCCTTCTGCATGGGAGGCAAGAACCTTCACTGCTGAGCCATCTCAGTTGTTACCAGTTGCACCACAGTTCAGCATATAGGGTTTGCACGGGCTGGGGCCGGGAATCAAACCATGGATGTAAGGATTGTGAGGCAAGTGCTCAACTGCTGAGCTATCTGGGCATCCCCCGAGACATTTATTTTTGTTGTTGCTATTTTATTTTGTGTTTTTGTTAGAATCTCAGATGTGGAACTGCTTGATCAATGGGAGAAACATTTTAAGATTCTTAATACACACTGTCAAATTGTTGTCTATAAAATAGCACATTCATACTGTCTCTGCCTTGTGTGGAAACTGTCTATAAAGGTCTGACCTAATGAAGCTCTTCCCAAATTAATGTTCTGGTGCTCAGTAGGTTGCAACTTACTAGCAAAATATTTTCCACCCTGACTGAGAACATTGGTGACATCTCTCTGCTGAACTTTTTTTTTCTATGGGTTCTGAGATTGAGAAATAATTCTTCCAGGTTGGAGTTCTCAGATGTCTCTCCTCATAGAATGGTTCTGACAGTTCACAAGCTTTGCTAAATCTATTTGTAACTCTTCTGGGTGTTTTCTCCATTCATATTCATGATGTTGACAGTCTTTCTATAAAATGGGACTAAAGAGAACAATCCTCTCTAAAGCAACCAGTAATAGATACATATTCCCAAGTTTTTTCTGCTTTGAAGGATATTCATGTTTCTCTTTTGATCAGAACCTTCCTTTGGGTCTGTGAGCATCTTTTAGGCAGTTTTAAAGTCTTTGTCTAGCAAGTCTGACTTCTGGACTTCCTCAGGTACATTTTCTGTTGACTTATTCATTTGAATGGGCCATACTTTCCTGTTTCTGTGTATGTCTTGTGATTTTCCTGTTTTTATTGAAAAACTGGACATTTGATTCTTACAGTGTGGTAACTCTGGAAATTATATTCTCCCTTTTCCCAGAGTTTGTGGGTTTTTATTAAATTGTTTTAGAGTGTCTCTGCCACGAATCAGTGTGTGGTAAATGCTTAGAGTTTTCTCAGGTTTTTTCTGAGCCTGTCTTTCCCTGGGCAGAGGTAGGGGCTTTATAATTACTCATATATGCATTTTTATCAATGTCCAAAAAGCCCAAAACAGGTGCTGTCCCTGTTGTTTAAATCCCCTGAAAGCCACTTTAGCTAGCGTAGAAGTTTGGAAGAATGGCAAACCTCTTGCCTATGTGTCTGGTCTTCCTTCATGATCAGAAGCAACCGTCCAAGGTCAGAACCCAGAAGCTTGATACTTGGAGAAAAAGGTCTTTTTATTGCCCACTCTTGCTCCAGCAAGCTGACCTAGAAATGTGGGTTTCATCTCCACAGCCACCTGCCACAAGCCTGGTTGGTGGGGGATGGATAGCTGCTACTGTGCTGAAGGCTAAAATCCACCCTTATCAATTGCAGTTAACTTGTCAAGGTTTTTTCTGGAAGCTTAAGTTACACAATAGACTCCTTTATTTCAAAATAATCACTTTAAATACTTTTGGCTAGTACAGTTGTTGTCTAGGCAGGAGATGGATTCTTGGTGCTTTCTCCTCCGCCATCTTCCCCAACATAACTTCCTCCATGTCTTGGATTTCTAGCCTCCTTTCTGGAAGATTTAGCTTTCAACTCTACTACTAAATGTTTTGGATGCTTTATTTCTGCTGTCATACTTACATTTCCAAGTGCATATTTTAATTGTTTTTTTGTTTGTTTTAATTTTTTTTTTTTGACAGAGAGAGAGAGAGAGAGAGAGAGAGAGAGATACAGAGACAGAGAGAGAACTGAACTGGGGGAGCTCCCAGTTCAGCATATGGGTCCGCACGGGCTGAGGCTGGGATTAGATTCTCGGTCCCCGGCGCTGCAAAGTGAGCGCTTAACCCACTGAGCCATCCCGGCTTCCCCTGTTTGTTTGTTTTTAATAATACTCTTTTTGTTTTGTGGTGGCTTCTTTATTCTGAGGATAATAATATCTATGGTGTCTTTCAGAGTTCTTCCGCTACCTTCATTACCTGTCTTTCCCCTGAGTTGCAACTTCTGGTCATCTTTGACTATGCATTCACATTTAGGGAAAGGGCTCAAAAACCCTGATTGGAAAGTGTTTGGGTTATCACATATATCACTTCAAATTTTCTGGCAGCTACTTTCAATAAGTAAAAACAGGCAAAGTTAATGGTATATTTTATTTCACCCAATATATTCATAATATCATTTCAACATATAAAGTGTAAAAAATTATAGGTGAGATATTTTATATTATTTTTTGCACTCTCTAAAACCCAGTGTGTATTTTATAGTATTTCATTTGAAATACTTGATTCATATTTTGATTTATAAAACTTCGAGTTGAAAAGTAGATTGATATAATTCTTCCAAACATCCTTTGTTATTCCTCTGTATACTGCACGTTTTCCAATAACTGGACGAAGCATCATCAAAAAATGATTTCCCTTTGATATTTGCATTTACATTGACAAAACTATTCATCTTTTTATTAGAAGAATTGATTTGATTTTGAAGCAAAAGCATATCAGTTTCAAAACTATGTTTAAGTAAATTCACCAACTCTGTCAACTGAATACTATTATCAAATTTGGCAAGGTTGCATAAATGGAAACAAAACTAAATTTATCAATATCAGCAAATCATTCTTCACATATGTCTGGTTGTTTTTTTCCAGCTAATTTGCACAATGCTATTGATTACATTTAAAATTAGCATATTGACTGATGTTAGAAAAATGTGAAGTCATTTTTTACTTGTATTATGAAATATTTTAATTTAAAATTTAAAATTTAAATTTAATTTTTTACAGTAAGTAGGTCACAAGTCTTTTCCTTTCTAATGATCTTCAAATTTTAGCTCCTTCACATGCAATGTGATATCAGGGGAGAAACATGAATTGCACTGCCCTTTTTTGTCTTTGATTATTGAATATTTTTGCAGTCATTCCTTTCGTTTCAAGGAAATCTTGAATTCTAGCTCCTAGTACAGGAACTCTTACAAAATTCTTTTATAACTCAACCAAGGAACACCTTCAATAGTTCCATATATACTGAAGAATTTTGACGCCTGTACCCATTGCTTATTTTTTTTCTTTTTCTTTTTAGAGTCTGCTTCAGATAATGGAGCACAAATGTTTTCAGTATTTATGAGACAGTGGAACAAAGCTATGAGGGAAACATTGTCTTGCTTTAAAATTCCAATATACCTGGTCTTTGACTTAAGATAGCTGGAATCCCATTCTTATGATAGAAATGAATTTTTCTATCTCTTGCTGAAATTCTTTGACAGATAGAAAATTGTTAAAAATATCTGTCATGAATTTGAGCTCTTAAACAATGAATTAAACATCTCTTTGTAAATTTGGATATTCTTTGAGACAGAATGTATCCAAAGTTTTCACTGGGTAGTGTCTTATATTACGATTCCTCTAAAGCTAAAGATGAATACTTAGAATTTTTCAAATTTTGAATCAACTTATCTTTGATATTATTAGAAACTTCTTGTATTGTATAAGCAAAATTACTTAGAGGATTAATTGAAAGTTCTAACATTTGTAAATGTCTTTTAAAATTTTGTCCTCATAAATTTCTAACTAAATCACCCTAACTAAAATAACTTCTTTTCATTATCTCTCCATCTAAAATTCTTTTTATTTGTGTATGTTCAAGAATTCAAACTATTTTATATCTGGCCAAGTTTACAAACTCAAATCCTGTTAAAAGTTGTTTAAGTGTTTTATTGGAAATTAGTTCTCATAGGACTAATTTCATGGATTTTTTTTTTACAATTAGAATACTTATCAAACTTGCTGGTTCATTGCTGAAAAATGACTAAGTATTAGGTATTGTTTTAAATATTGTCTAGTGTAGTATCTTTAACACTTTAGTGTACAATAGCTTTTTCATTTTGCTGTGCCTGCAGTAAATTGCAATTGTCACTCATCATTGAATATGCACTATATTCACTCTTATTTTTTTTACTGTACTAGTCATAGTACTGGCTTCTGTATTGCACTGAATTCTGCCTCAGTAATATGCCTTCATTTAAAATTTAAATATTTTTATGTATTTTTTTAACCTAGAAAATAACTGAAGTAATATCTCAGTTCGTGATTATGACTTACATAGTGTCACTATAACTTGTGCTTTCTGCATAGGTATACTTTAACTTGTGCTGTGTACCTAAAATATTCAAGTAAACACATTGTGATGTTACTTCAGTGCATAGAGAACATCATCTGAAGTGAATCAATCTACTGATACTGACTAGATTGGTTAAGTGTTTATGTGTAATACTAGAAATAATGCACGTTCCTGTACAAGTATTGTAATGCAACAACAATGTCCTATGCGATACAACAGTTAAAGTGAACTGTAGTTCTACCAAAAATAAAGTTGTGTTTAATGGAAAGACTATTTATTGTGCTTTGTTTATTTTTTAAACTTGAAATGTGGGACTATCCATATTTCCAGTTCTCAGTAGCCTTAAATGGCTAGCATGTGGGACAGTACAGAGTTGGAGTAAGCAATGCTAGCCACAGAGAATCCAAAACGTCAAAGTGGCTTAACTCGATCTATGTTTATTTCCCAGGCTTCCTTTCAACATTTTATTGTTTTTTGTTTTTTGTTTTTTTAAGATTTATGTTATTGTTTTTTGACAGAGTGAGAGACAGAGAGAAGGGGCAGGGATTTTATTGTTTTCTAATATTTTTGTAGTTATGCCATCTGGAACATAACACCTCCAAGCTCCCAGAGGCAGGACAAGCAAGAACTGGAGTGTTATAGTGTTTTTAAGCACTGGCCTGGAACAGAACCATGGGTCTCAACTAGGTGCCAAGGTGTCCCAGGGCACCATAGTGCATTCGTAGGGTCTTCCCGGGTTATTTTAAATTTTAGGGAAACACACCTATTACCATTGGACATTGCACCAACTGCTACTATTATGTTGTTTGGGGCAACTTAGCAACTAGAACGATCAGGTATTTCTTGATGTGAAATACCTATGTGAAAAGGTAATTATGGTACTAAGCATGCTATAAACAATAAAGTTTGGTAACTGCTGGTTTAGAAATTATCTCTACTCTCTTCCCTTGGCCAGAAATCATATAACCTTAATCTAACTGCAAGGGAGGCTGGGAAATACAGTTTTCCCTCATTGTGTGTACACATAGATTGCTTCTGCCAGTCTGTCCTTCTGATTACCACACCCTTTCATTCATCACGTAGTGCATACTTTATTTCTCCAAGGGAGACAATTCAAAGTCTGATTTTTGTCAGTGTTTCCAACTCAAAGTCCAGGGTCTCTGTTAGAAGCTTCAGTACGTGGGGACAGCAGGTCAATGTGTAGGCTTCTGATGGGTGACTGTGTATACACTTAGTGTTTGCCTTTTGGACTCTAAATGTCAATGTTTGTCAGAATCATTCCAGGAGCAGTGTAACTTCTCCGGAAGGACCTCCTAATCTGGCAGGGGCCGTAAGCCTGGCTATTGTGGAGTGGGCAGCAGGAAGCTGCACACAGACTTCTTAATCTGTTTTCAGCCTCATGTCTCATTTCCTCCAGGACCAGCATTCCCAAGTTAAAAGCCTTTCAAGTTGTATTTGATGAAAGATGACACTTCAATTTTCTGTGAGGGTTATGGGGAGGATGAATAATCACCTCATCATGCCAGGTAGGAGTGGCATCTTGGGCTTGAACTGATCTTTATATATATTTTCAAGCACTCCAGCACCCGATTTCTACCCCAGAGTACCTGATGCTTCCACCTCCTAAATCTTTCTGGATTTCATCAGTACCTTTTCAGCAGTCAGTTGTAGCTTTTTTCTATGCTAAGTTAATAAAAAGGTTTTTCTGAACCTTACATATTTTGGTAGACTTACATATATTTCCATGTTTTCATTTTTGGTAGCTGTTGTGAATGATAGTGTGAGCTGCCCCAAGACCCATGTATATTAGCAATGATTGTTTCTCATGGAATGATAAGAAACAAGGGTGATAATCTTGACTTCAAATTCACCAATTTCTGCAGGGAGGTAACTAACATGTACCTAATACATGCCAGGCATCATGCTGGTGTTTTAAATAAATGTATATGTATATTAAGCAGATGTTATTATCTACTTTATAGAGTAAAAATCAGAAGTTCAGGGTCACAGAGGCAATAAACCTTTAAACTCCAAAGCCATTATTTTCTATCATACCCCAGGAGCTGTAGTAGGTACTGAGGTGACTGGTTGTTTGTTCATGATGAAATATTCATTATCTATTGCTAATTACATGCTTTTTAAATGTACTTTATTAGGTCGATCAGACTTATTACAATCACTATTTTTTAGATAATGGGGACAGTATACATTTTTACTAAATGGTTAAAAAGAAAATTTAGGCATCGAATAATTTCCAGATTCCATGTGTCACTTTGTTCATGCTTTCACTATTGTTTTCCCCAAATTATCTCCTTTCAGCATTCCCATAAATGCAGCTGGCATGTTCTCAAATCCTTCAGTAATGTGTTCATTGTACTGGATTTTACCCTGTATCAAAACAGACATACTAGATTAGTATCATTTTAAATTTATCAGGTACATCATGGGAAACTTGGAACTATAAGATGGTGGTCTTGTGCTCTGTAAACTTTTAATCATTTTGGGGGCATGATCCACTACACAGTGTATGTAACAGATTACAAAGTACACATGTAAGAATTTAACAGGAGTCATCTGATCACAGTATAACAATAGAAATGTCACAAGGAAGTAATTGAGTAATTTCTAAGTAAATTATACCAAAAAAACAAACAAAAAACGTTTAATGTAATGATCTAAGAAGAGGCAGAAGTAGATGGAGAAAGGAGCACCCTTCTAGGGTATTATCTGCTTTCATCCTTACAGTGATGTAGCTTCATTGCCTCTGTTTGACCCGTGAAGAGGCAGAGCCTGTTCAGGGAATGTAAATGCCACGGCGCTCTAGTAATTTGTCTTTCCTTCAAGCCAAGATTCTTTCAATATGTGTTTAACATTCATTTAGGAGTGTGGGAGGGAAGGGTTCATTTAACGGGGAAAGTTTTTCATTCTCTTTCTACCACAAGGCACAGTCTACTAAGTGGAACTAACTCACATTTTCAAAAAATTATAAGGGGTTTTATATTCCAGTGGTGGTTTAACACCCTTTATGGATTTTAGAAAGACCATTTGCTTGAGGTCACTCAACTAATAAGGAAGGAAGCTGAGATATGAACCCTTGACTAGGAAACCCAAGTCCATTCTTGCACTTGAAGAGGCAAAGTACCGGGAGAGTGTTCAAAGCTGTAACCCAGTTCAAGTGTAGAGGATGGATACTAATATTAAATGTTAATAATATGGGAAAGTAGGGTATAGGATATGGGGTATATGGGACCACTCTGTACTATCTTTGTGATTTTTCTATAAATCTAAAACTACTCTAAAATAAAACATGTATTTTTAAAAAGGGGAGGGGTAAGAAAAAAAGTACTAGAGAGAAATTACACCCACTCAATAGTTACTTAAAACTATAATTAGGTTCACTTTGTTGGAGGGAGGCATTAGGGACACCAACACAGTGGTTTCTTCTTGTCAGCTGTGATCATGAAAGGGCTAGATTTGATTTCACCAACAGGGATCAAGAGGCTACACACTGGCAACTTAAAAGTAATTCAGCTCTTCTCCGATTCCTGGAAGGAGCCCAGCCTGGACTCCAAGTGTTAGACTGGGCAAAATGCCAACCTCTGGTGGTTGCCAGGGGAGCAATCTACTTCTTTGAATTGGGAAATGGTCATAAAGCCAGGAATTAGGAAGTGTGATAACACGTTCAGATTTCCCCTCTGAAATTAAAACAATGCACTTTGGTTATTCAGATTTCTATTGACTATAACTCATGGGTTTTGGTGGGGAAGTGATCACAGCATAGGACAAAGGGATTGGCTTCTTCCTCTGGATTTAAAGGCATGACTGTAAGAAGACTCTAATATAGAAACTGGAAGAGCCGTGGCCCAAATACATGCCCCTCTAACATTTATTTATTCATTCCATAATATTCACCTAATACATTGATTCAGACACTATCCTAGGTGCTGGGGATACATCAAAAAGCAAATTATATGACCATTGCTGCTCTTGTGGAGGTTACATTTGCATGGGAGGGAGATGGGCAATAAATATACCGTAATAAGTGAATGATATAATAGTATATATATTATGTTAAAAGATGATCATTGCTATGAATAAAAGTAAGATAAGGAGGGTCAAGAATGAAGGGAGATTGCAATTTAAAATTGCAATTGCAATTTAAAAGTTGCCTTATTCAGAAGGCTTTTTTTTTTTTTTTTTAAGCAGAGATGTGAAAGACTTGAGAGAATTAAGCAGTGCCAGAGGGGTAGAGAGGTGAGGGGAGGCATTGGGCAGAGTGAGCAAAGTGAGTAAACACTAAAAATTAAAATTAGAGAGGTAATGAGGGCCAGATTATATGTAGCCTTGTAGATTTTATTCTAAGTGAAATGGAGTTTTGCAGGGTTTTGAGCATAAGAATGACATGGTTTGATTTATGCTTTAAAAGGTCATTCTGGCTGCTGTGTTGGGAATTGTCTGTAGGGGCACAAGGGTGGGAGGCCATGTGAAGGCAACCACAACATCTAGGCTAGATAAGGTGGTGGTCTAGACAAGGGTGGTCCCGGTCTAGGGGGGAGGAGTGGTCAGATTCTGTATGTATGAGCATTTTGAAGGTTGAGCCACTAGAATTCCCCAACAGATTAGATATGGGTAGAAAAGAAATAAAGGAATCAAAGGTGATTTTAAGGTTTCTGGATTGAGCAACTAGAAGGGTAGAACTGCTATAACCAAGATGGCAAGGTCTGTATAGGGAGTAGGTTTGGCAGAAGAGATCAAAGCATATTTAGTTTGTGACATGTTAAGTTGAAGATGTGTATCACACATCCAAGTGCAGCTGTTAGCAGTCTAGAGCTCGGGAGAGATTCAGACAGGAGACACACATTTAGGAGCTGTCAGCATACCAATATTTAATGCCATGAGCCAGGATGAGCTACCTAAGGGATAGAGTGTGACTAGAGACGGTAAGGCCCAGTGGCCAGTGTGAAAGCCTGATGTCTGGGTTTAGGAAAGAACGGAAAGAGAGGAACTGCAGACACTGCCAGGCATTCTGTTCTAAAATGAGGGGCAGTGAGATGCACCCGTACTTGCAGTGGGAATGAAGTCTACAGCGTCGGGACGGAATGGGATCTGGTACACAACGGGAGGGAGTGGCTCTGGAGGCCCTTACCTCTGCCACCCATTTCAGCAAGTCTGTCAGAGCCTTCTGGCGGGCCTCTCCTTCCCAGCGGGTGACGATGAAGCCTTCCATGCGGAGTTGCTGATAGATGATAACCTCTGGGGGTGGGCCTGTGAAGAAGAGGGCATGTTTGGGCAACAGGTCCAGGGAGGTGGCCTTGGTGAAAACAAGTGATACAAGTCGAGTCCCTGTTCTAGTGCTTCTTCCGGTCCCTCCACACTTTTCTGATCCAGGGGCTACCTGCAAATCAACATGTACCCTGTGGCTGGTAGAATAATGGCCCCCCAAAGATGTCCCTATCCTCGTTCCCAGAACTTATGAAGATGTTACCTTACATGGCACAAGGGACTTTGCAGATGGGATTAATTTAAGAACCTTGATGATTGTGTATTATACGGGTGGACCCAATATAATCACAAGGGTCCTTGTAAGGGAAAGAGGGATGCAGAAAAGTCTGAGTCAGGAGAAAACTATGTGCTGATGGAAGCAGAGAGCAGAGAGATCTGATAACCTCATGCTGCTCTGAAGATGGAGGAAGGAGCCGTGGGCCACGAATGCAGCCTCTAGAAGCTGGAAAAGGCAGGAAACAGACTCCCTTCTTGAGCTGCTGGGAGGAATGCAGCCCTGCTCACACGTTTTAGACGACGGCCCTCCAGAACTGAACGATAGCACATCTGTGTTGTTTTAAGCCGCGACGTTTGTGGTCATTTGTTACAGCAGCCATAGGAAACACACTTGGAATCCTTGCCCGGGGCAGGCAGCCAGACAATGTTCCTCCCTCATGTGCCAGAAGCAAGGCCCACCACAAACTTCCCAAATCATTCTATGGAACAGAAAGAGGTCCTGAAGATGACACATAGAAACATTTCTGCACCAGCCCCACATGAATACCTGCACATTCCCAATGCTTCCCATGTTCCTCTTTATAGCTTAAAGTAGTCAGTCTATAGCATAAACCTACGTCCTCTGCTTTGTTCTCAGCAGAGATGCAGAACAACTAGTGTCCAGCCTTGGCCTCAGAGCCAATGAGAGAGATTCAGAGGCTCAACAACTCCCATACCTGCCCCGGTCCTCAGCACTTCAGCCTGAACAGTGGGTCTCATACTTTAGTGTGAATCTGCGCATGAGGTGGAGGGCTTGTGAAAAGAGATTGCTGGGCCCCTCTCCCAATTTCTGATTGTGAAATAGGCCCCAAGAATTCGTATTTTTAGCAAATTCCCAGGAGATTGTGATACTGAACCACCAGCCTAGAAAAAGCACAAGGCTACCCTGAAGCCTATAAGGTAGGGCTCTTCTGTGTAAAAGAGAAAAGGTGGCAGCTTGTATTTATTGCTTGGTTTCTTTTCCCAAGGATCTTAATTGACCAGAAACTGAAGGAATGACACTTGAGCAAAGTCTTCCAAGTTCCAGGAAGTCAGGTCCACTCAGGGCAAGAAGAGCCAACGTGAATGGCGGAGTCTGTTTTCAGTTTTTTTTTTTATATCTTTTTTTTTTTTTTTTTTTTTTTTAGGGAGTTATTTTTTTTTTTTTTTTGTATTTTTTTTTTTTTTTTTTTTTTTTTTTTTTTTTTTTTTTTTTTTTTTATAGAGAGTAATTATTTTATCTTCAGTGCATATTTATTTTTTTACTTTTGACAGATAGAGAGAGAGACAGAGACAGAGACAGCTAGAGAACCGAACTGTGGGAACTCCCCAGTTCAGCATGTGGGTCCTGCCTGGGCCGGAGCCGGGATTCGATCCTCGGTCCTCGGGGCCTCAAAGCGAGCGCTCAACCCGCTGAGCCGTCCCGGCTTTCCCTGTTTTCAGTTTTTGACAAGTGCTATTCCACTCACTACTTGGAAGAAACTTCCATTAACCGTCAGAAGAGTAGGGCTTTGCCCTGAACGAACAGAAATGGATGCAAAATGAATGGGACATGAGGGTAACATAAAAGGGTGCTACATCCAAGTGCTAGATTGGTCTTGCAGAATGAGTGCTTCTTCAGAAGAACCCCACCACCCATATTTCTTGTTGGGTTAAGGACTGGAATCCTCATTCACTCATCTTGGAAGAAGATGAAATACTATCACTGGGCTTGCCCACCCCAATGGGAATGTGGATTTCCTTACTGAGAATGAAAAAACATGGCATTAAAGTTGAGCTCCATAAGGACTTGCCTCTCAGCTATCCTAACAGCAAAATACCAGAGCTTTCTGGAAAGTATCCAACCATGTAATGTGAAAAATCGAGGCACTTATGGCTGGATTTTTTTCTGGAAAGCCCTTGTATGTTAGAATTTCTGAAGATCAGAGGCAGGGCAGAATCCTATATGATTAAAATGGAATGGACAAGGCCAGCTGACATCTCAAAGGTCTATCTGAGCAGCTGAACTTCCAAAGACTAATTGCTAAAAAGACTAGATTGAGTCAGTGGATGCCAAACATTTGGCTATACCTAACAGGACAATGGTCAAGGAGAGGTATCGTGAAGCTTTGCTCAATTGGCAGGCAAAAGACTTCCCATGATTCTAGCTTAGCATTAGTTCAAAAAATATAAGGGAACAAAGGTCCCGAACAATAACACTGCAAGTGAACCTGGAGTTTCCTACAAGAAGGTGGTGTCTGATTTTTCACAGACCAAGAAAGAATCTATAGGTTGTCCTCCCTCAGCACCTTTTACTCTCACCCACCTGTCTCAGTGCAATTCTATGTTGTTAACTAGCAGGGTTATAAGGTTTCATTCCCATGATTCAAACACACCATAGAATAAATAACCAATTTATTTATGGTTGCCTAGATCCTGATGATAATCTGGAAGATTTCTATTTGTTCTTCTTTCTCCTTTTTTGGACCACAAATACACCTGGAATCTCATCAATAGCATAGAATTGTTGTAGGAGAAAAGGACTCCATATGAGCTGTTCAGAAGACCTGTCTTTGGTTTGAGTCTTTCACTAATAGGATTTAGAGTTATGGATCCTCTCCATTCATCTCCCCATCAGTAAACCAGAAGGCCTGTACGCCATCTCTCAGAGATGAATACAGTTCTCGAGTTGATACTGCTTTTATACCTCTATGAATGAATATGAAAGTGGGAGAGGGTGGTCTTAGCAGAAGAGAGTGGAGAAATGGAAGGTGGAAGGCAAGGCAAGGCACAGGATAAACCAAACAAGGGAAATGCATGCTCCTTTCCCTCTTGGTGGAAATCGGCAGCTTGGGGAGCCAGTCCACAACCGATGGAAGGAAATGGCAGCCTGTTTCTCCCTTCATCGAGAGTAAGCCCCTTTCTACCCATCCCCACACCTTCAGCCATATCCTGAATATCCCAAAAAACCCTAATATTTTACCAGCTAGAGCAAGGTGTTCTGCTTCTAAATCAAATCATGGCTGCCTTTTTACATACTTGCAGGAAACAATAGGCAAAAAACTAAAACTTTTTAATAACTGTGTTTCTTTCATATTTTCAGATGCTATCAAATTCTAATATAAACCAATTTAATGCAAATGTATAAAATGATGGAAGAGGGCTATCCCGAAAAAATTCAGCCATTGTCAATATAAGGAGCACGATTACATAGCTGCGTACTTTCTGGATAGCCCTCGTGTTTTTATTTTAATAAATGTCTTCAAGAATATCAGAAAATTTCTTTAAAATTTTGATACCATATCTGTGATCTTCTCCTTGTCTGGTGTTCCTACATCTTTAACCATGTGCATGAGTTCATTACCTGGGGGAAGCTGGTGAGTTCTGTTATAGGTAGAGATGGCCCCACACATAGCAATTCTTCCAAATTTCTTCATCTGGGGAATAACAGTGTTTGAAAATTCTCCACCTACCTAAAAAGGACAAAATAAATAAATAAATAAATAAATAAATAAATAACCTTAAATAATAGAAACACTAGAAGATCAGGAGAATTATTAAGTCGCAATCATCATTTACATCACTTATTTTAACAGCAACAAAAGTGATTGAATTAGTACAATAGTGCAGAAAATTGCAGTTGGAAAAGGCATTTGAAACAGCACATTTCCATTTACTATAGGAACATATCTTCTATAACTTATACATTTTATTTTATTATATTGTGAGGCTTCTCTGATCAGTTCAAAAATTTCATTGCTCTCCCTAAAAGTATGGAAAAGTACTCAAATGGCATTTCAAGAGCAAAGTTGGGGGAAGCTGGGATGGGACAGCAGGTTAAGCACTCCCCCAACCCAGGTGGATCCATATGCTGAAATGGGGTGTGCCCCCAGTGCAGTTCTTGCTGGGGCCTATGCGGGAGGCTCCCGGCGCAGTTCCTGCCCTGCGCAGCCCCGCGCGCACCTGTGGAGTGAAACTATATGGAAAACTAATGCTGTCAACTATGGAGACTGCTCTGGGCCCTCCCCCTTCTTTCTCTCTCTCTCTCTCTGTCAAAAAACAATAAAAGGGGAAGCCGGGATGGGTCAGTGGGTTAAGCGCTCACTTTGCAGCCCCGGGGACTGGGGATCGAATCCCGGCCCCGGCCCATGCGGAACCATATGCTGAACTGAGAGCTCCCCTAGTTCAGTTCTCTCTCTGTCTCTGTCTATGTCTCTGTATCTCTCTCTCTCTCTCTCTCTCTCTCTCTCTCTCTCTCTATGTCAAAAATAAAAATAGATAAATAAAAAAAACAATAAAAATAAATCTTTAAAATAAAAAGAGCATGGGGAAGCCGGGATGGCTCAGTGAGTTGAGCGCTCACTTTGCAGCGCCGGGGACCAAGGATCGAATCCCAGCCCCGGCCCGTGTGGACCCACATGCTGAACTGGGGAGCTCCCCAAATAAATAAATAAATAAATAAATAGAAAGAGCAAAGTTGAGGACTCACATTTTCCAATTTCAAAACATATGGCAAGCTATATTAATCAAGACAGTGTGAGGACAGAAATATAGAACAATAAAACTAAATTTAGAGTCCAAAAATAAACTCATATGGTCAACTGAATTTGACAAGAGTGCCAAAATAATTCAATAGGGGGAGAAATAGTCTTTTCAACAAATGGTGTAGAACAATTGGATATCTACATGGAAGAGAACAAAACTGGACTCCTTCCTCACACTATACACAAAAATTAAAATGCCTTGGGGAAGCCAGGATGGCTCAGCAGGTTAAAGGCTCGCTTTGCAGGCCCAGGGACTGAGGGTCGAAACCCGGCCCCAGCCCGTGTGGACCCATATGCTGAACTGGGGTGTGCTTCCCATGTGGGAGGCCCCCAGTTCAGTTCTCACCCCATTTGGCCCTGGGCTCAAGGGGGCATGCCTCACATGCGGGAGGCCCCCAGCCCAGTTCCTGCCCTGAGTAGCCCCCGCCCACCTGTGTGGAATGAAACCATGTTGGAAACTAATGATGTGCAACTATGGAGACTGTTCTGGGCCCTCCCCCTTCTCTCTGTCTGTCAAAAACAATAAAATAAATTAAAAAAAAAAAATTAAAATGCCTCATTGAAGTAAATGTCAGAGTTAAACCTCTTAGAAAAAAGCAAAGGAGTAAATCTTCATGACCTTGGGTAAGATAAAGCCTTAAACATGACACCAAAAGCACAGGTGACAAAAGAAAAAAGAAATTGGACTTCATCAAAATGAAAAACTTTTGTGCTTTAAAGGACACCATCAAGAAAGTGAGTCAGGGAAGCCGGGATGGCTCAGTGGGTTAAGAGCTCACTTTGTAGCCCCGGGGACCATGGATCGAATCCCAGCCCCGGGATCCCAGCTGGGGAGTGTCCCCAGTTCGGTTCTCTCTCTGTCTCTGTATCTCTCTCTCTCTAGCTCTCGCTCTCTCTCTGTCAAAAACAATAAAATAAATAAATAAATAAATAAATAAATAAATAAATAAATAAATAAAATGTCTTTAAAAATAAAGTGAGTCAATTTACAGAGTTGGAGAAAATGTTTGCAAACCATATACAATCAGTCCTCATTACTAGTGGATTGCATACCGGTATTTGCAAAGTGTACTTGCTAAGATTTATTTATAACCCCAAATCAATACTCACAGAGCTTTCCCTGGTCGTTTGCAGACACATGTAGAGCAGCAAAAGAGATGCAAAGATCCCAGCTACAGTCACCTAGAACCATGGTTCTGCCTTCTGTTTTAAGCTCTCCTACAGGGATTACCATAAGGTGCAGACAATAGGGACCAGTACCATGTAGTTTGGGAAGTTAAGGGGAGGGATATGAATTCCAGCTCTAGGAGGACTGGTTAGTGGGACAGCCGAGGCAAGTCGCCTAACACTTCTCTGAACCTCATATTCTCTTATAAAATAACGAAAATGGAAGCTGTAGGAAGAGTTGTTTTTAGAATTTAAGATTGTAATCTACATGAGATATGTGCACATATGTACATACTTTTCCTAGGAGCAATAAATGGTTCAGTATTTGTGATGATTTTATAGATTCTATAATATACAGAATCTATATAATATAGGACATAAGTACCAGGAATACCAAGAATTACTGTATCTTTTTTTTTTTTTTTTTTT
>PVKE010026490.1:0-22263 GCA_004027555.1 Craseonycteris thonglongyai
TTCCTTTTTGTCCACAGCCTCTCCAGCACTTGTTATCCCTTGTCTTGTTGATTATAGCCATTCTAACAGGTGTGAGATGGTATCTCATTGTGGTTTTTATTTGTATCTCCCTAATTGCTAGTGAAGTGGAGCAATTTTTTCTTTCTTCCTTTTTTAAAAAAAAGTTTTATTTATTTATTTATTGACAGAGAGAGAGAGAGAGAGAGATACAGAGACAGAGAGAGAACTGAACTGGGGGAACTCCCCAGTTCAGCATATGGTTCCACACGGGCCAGGGCCAGGATTTGATCCTCAGTTCCCAGCGCTGCAAAGTGAGCGCTTAACCCACTGAGCCATCCCTGCTTCCCCTATTTTTTCATATATCTGTTGGCCATAAAACATGGTATCTTTATAATAGTAAAGAAAGTCTTAGAGTCATACTCAGTATGATTACTCTATCCAGTTTAATAATAACATATTTATTATATGAGTACCTTGATAGTCTGGCATCAGGCAAGATATAAACTAGAACAGCCCAGCCTAAGCTAAAAAGGGTTTGGATTGGGAATAAAAAAATATTAAAAATTTATCTACAGGTTATGTTTATATAAATCTGTAGCCATGTTTGCATCTTGAGACCAAAAAAATATATAGTAGAATTATGAAAATTGCAAATGATGGAGCCTTTGTTTTTAGGAGTCTTGTATTCCCTTTGGGATATGTTGGAGCTTCCTCAACAAGCTGCCAAGACCCTTCTTACCTTCAAGAATTGGGCATTCCCATTCAAACTTAATGGTATTAAAAAATTGGTGTTACTTTCTACTTTTCCCCCCCCTCTTTGGGTTTTTAGGATGACAAGAAATACTGGGTGGGTGACACACAAACTACCATCCTAAGGGCTGGACTTTGCATTGAGAATGACTGCTGATGGTGTAGAAAACATCGAAGTCAAAGCAAGGACATATTTAACGATATTGACTTAGCAGATACATGGAGTCCTGAGGTTTAGCAGCTAACAAATCACTTACTTCCTACTCTCTTGGAGTTTATAATCTGTTGAAGAATACAGACAAGTAGGATAATAATCCAGAGAAGTTTTAGGGTGTCGGAAAGCAAAGAAAAGGAATCTAGAGAGACCTGGTAAGCTGAAATTTGATAGACAAGAGTATTTTACTTGGTAAGCATCAAAAGAGGAGGATTCCAGTTAGAGGGAACAGAGTTGTCAAATGTGTGGAGACATGAACACAAGAGATACACTGCCTTATGGGAAATCACACAGAAGTATTTTAAAGTTTGGTCTTTTTAAAAGTAAAATAATTTTTTTTCAAATTGTTGTTTTCTTAATCTTGCCTAAGGAGAGGATTATTTTGGTAGTTTGTTATTCAATATGATTGAATATGATTGGGTGTTATTACTTGCTGATGGGACTTAATTTCTCATGTTTAAATGCGATCCATTATCTTATGTCTAGAACATATTAAAATGACTTTAAAATGAGAAACAAGGGAACTCTGGTTATTTAAGTGCAAACATATTTGCATATTGAACTAAACTGAAGGGTGCCCAGGATATTTTAATACTAAGATTATATGAGCAAATCCCAGGGTTGCAGGACTACAGTAGTCCTTTGTGATGAAGGTTGGTCAGATTGCAGTAGAGTAGTAACTTGGGATTTATTATTATATTTTTTAGCCTTATTCTGTTCTGTCTTTACTCCTGGCTTCTCTCTTTTTTCTCTTCTCTCCTTCCAACTCAACACTCATCAACTTGCTATACCCCTGATAAAACTCATTTATAATGCTGACCAAATTTTCTGGCTTCAGCCAGCTGTTCAGCTTTTTCGTATTGAAGGCCCTAAACTCTTCTCACTACTTGTTCTGAAGATAAATTAGCGACTTCTAAATAATGCAGTGAACCCTAATTCTCTTTGATTAGTAGCGAGTTAGATGATAGCGACCCATTGAAATTGGCCATCAGCATAAATAATGAGTGAATGAACTGATAAAATGCAAAGTCACCGGCCGTCATAAATCAAATGAAATCCACTTTCTCTGGAAGTCACTGAAATTAGAAGTCCATGCTCCTATTAATTATTTTGCCTTCTGAAGACGACAGTGTTATAAATCAGCCTTGAAAGGCCCTTCACTTAGAAAGCTGAAGGAGTGCGGCTGCTTGCAAATTGCTTTGTGTACTCACCTAATTGTTTCTTAAGTAATCCACCTTTGTAGCATGTCTTCAGGAACGGAAAAAGGTCCCCTTCAGTTGGGATCCACGAATGTGGCCTTAGGAAGGGCCTTGGGAAAGCCCGTGGGAAGCACCAAAATGAATTGGGCAATTATTGACCCACTTCCTAGAAAAAAGCTCTCCACCTTTCCTACCGTATTGACTCAGACCCCATCAGGGACAGGCATTGTTAGAGTGGTTTTGTACAGCAGGATCCAGAAGGATGGAGGTAGGCCCCAGGCCATTTCATTATCTTGTCTGAACTCAACTTCCAGCCAGGGCTGAGAACCAAACTTCACTTGATTTCAATGAAAGGCAAGGTTTTAAAAACTGGGGAAATAACACAGATGGAAAACTTTGACTTTCTGTTCTTTTTAATAGTTGTTGTAATCTGCATATATTAGGTACACAAAGAAATAATTTTTGTTAAATGGTGGGTGGGAAATTAAATTTATTTAGGAGCCTATTTTGCAACAGAAATTAAAAAATAAAAAAACATTCTGCAGAAAAGAGGTTAATTGCATGGTAGGAAATGTGCATTAGCTTCACTTTGGACCACGATCTGTCATATCCGAAGTTCTGAAGTTGAGACTGCTGAAAAAAAAAAAAAAAGAAAAAGAAAAAGTTCTCTGTTGGGAGTGGTCTCAAAAATTTGATTCAGCTTTGACATGCGTCTGTGGATCATTAGCAAATCTGCACAGAATAACAAGGACATCTCTGCTATCCATTGAGTGTAGTGATTCTTGTTGGCCTCTGTGGAGAGATGGATGACAGTTTTATGGGGGTGAATATAGACATTGGTAGGAGGTGGTTCTTAGAACCTTAGGTACTGGTCAGGACTACAGTGCGTGTCTACAGACGGTAGCTTTAGGATGGGCTCCATGATGGGGGTGGGGTGGGGACACAGTTTTAAAGGAGAAAGCATTCTTTTCCATTTTGTAAAATTTCTTACCATCTGCTGCAGTTCTACCAGATTCCCCTTGGACATTGAAAATTATTTACTGGATTCTCTTCTTTGTGTTGTGATCATTTGGATGTCCTGGCCTGTTTTGAATCATCCAGGCAAAGAAAGGGGGTAGGGGGATGGTATGTGTGTGTGTCTGTTCTTCTATATAGATGAAAGAAAAATCTAGTATCAAAGTGGGTGTTGCACATTCTCCCATGTGAGTGGGTTCTGATGTTGGGGTTGGTTGCCACTAAATCATTTGTGAATCTAAATAACCCATCCTGAAAACTAAATTTAATGATATGTAATTGGGCCTTATGTCATGAAGTAGAAAGGAGCAATTATCCCCTGAGATATTGAATTCTGAATTCAAAGATGTTCTGGGTTGCCTTGAAAGCAGCCAAGTGTGAAATTTCACAGTGATTCCGTTGGCCTGGCATGGAATTCCACTGTTGGGCTGGGAAGAAATACTAATCCCAGGCCACCTGCAGAGCGCCTAACCCTGGCTCCTGAGCCTGGCTCACGCAGTTTCCTCCTCAGAACACTGCGATTCTGCTTGTGGTAGAAGACAGGTCATTGGTCTTCCTGACTTGCTTCTGGAAATCCAGGAGATGCCCGCCAGTGTTTTATGATCCAGGACAGACAGAGCAAGACCTCCATGGTGGCTGTTCCCCTGAAATTGACACCGTGTGTGTCTGTGCTGGTCTTGTTTTCGTGTGGCTTGTTTTAAGGTTGTGGCTACATGGTGGGGGCATGGATTGTTGGAAACATAACAGTATCAGGAGAGGAGCTCATCTCAGTTAGTAGCTCTAGTATTTTGTTGGCTTTCCTTTCCTTTCTGAGGTTTGTAGAGGATAAACTAGGTCCTGACCATCTGAATGACTATCCTAGAATAAAAAATTTACCACTCATGGTTTATGGGTTTTAGGACAACTTTTTTTGTGTCCTTGTGTGGCTAAAATCTGGGTGAGCATATGTCCTGGTTTCTCTTGAATAGTCTCAATTTATGCCCCTTTTTCTGGTCTAATTATTAATAGCAATCCCCTCCTCCCTTTCACTCTTAAAATTTTCCAGATTTGCATGATCACCCTATATATAATACTTGAAAGGAATTTTTATATTTGTTGCCCCAGTCCCATAGAGACATTGGCGTACTGAGATAACCAAGGCTTTGGAAAAATGCAAACTTTGAACTTATTCCTTAAGCAAGTTAACTTCTCTGAGTCTTTGTTTTTTTATTTATAAATGAGGATCATTGTACATATGTCACAGATTTGTGCAGTGGAGTAAATAAAACAACATTTAAAGAACCTAGCAAATTCCTGGGCAGATAGATATAGGTAGAGAATATTTGTGCTCCTTTCTCTCAGAATAAGCCAAGCAATCTTGTGAGGGCAGAGGCTTTGCCATGTTTTGAAACCAACTTTGCACTGATGCAAATAGTTAAGTCAGCATTTGTTCAGTGTAACAAAGAAATAAAGAAAATTCCCCTTCTGCCACTTTGGTATGGAAGAAGAATGTGAGAAAAGATTGTCTTCCCAAAGGCTCTCAGAATATCCCATAAAAAGATATGCAAAAAGATAACCACCTAAGAGAGAAAAAACGAATTGCTCTTGAATCTGACAAAGGATTGATTTATCATTTCTATTGAAAGGAATAGGAGGCTGGCAAGAGGTGCAATTAATGGATTTGCCTTTCAAATGTAATACAATGGTGAAAATAATCTATTGGTCTTAAAGCCTCTGTCTCTTCATCTGTGAAATGGGGATTAAGAAGATGATAGTGAGAATTATGGGGAAGCCGGTATGGCTCAGTGGGCTAGGCGCTCACTTTGCAGCCCCGGGGACTGAGGATCGAATCCTGGCCCCAGCCCGTGAGGACCCATACGCTGGACTGGGTGGGGAGTGCCCCCAGTTCAGTTCTCACTGGGGTGGGACCCCAGCCCAGTTCCTGCCCTGTGCAGCCCCGCACCCACCTGTGGAATGAAACTATGTGGAAAAACCAATGATGTGCAACTATGGAGACTGTTCTGGGCCCTCCCCCTTCTGTCTGTCTGACTGTATCTCTCTCTCTCTCTCTGTCAAAAACAATAAATAAATCTTAAAAAAAAAAAAAAGAAGATTATAGTGAGAATTAAATGGGGTCATAAATGTAAAGGAATGATGCAAGCTTCAGAGTGCTGGGCACATGTAGGAAATTATATTTTTCTTGCATATACAGAGCTAAGGCAGGCAAATGACTTGAATACTAGCCCAGGGATAAAATGACCACATCAAGCAAATACATGTGGTCAAAAGATTCATAAGCTTTAAAGATGATACTTGTTAATAACAATGTATACTTGACTGCTATGGTGTTTGTGTCTCCCCCAAATCCATATGTTGAAACCTCACCCCCAAGGTATGGAATTAGGAGGCAGGGCCTTTGGTGGGGGTGATTAGATCAGGAGGGTGGAGCCCTTATAAACAAAATGTGTGCCCTTATAAAAGAGGTTCCAGAGAGCTCTCTTGCCCTTTGCATCAGGGGAAGACACAGTGAGGAGTCTGTGACCCAGAAGAGGGCCCTGATCTCAGGCCTCCAAGACTGTGAGAAACAAAGTGTTTACAGGCCATCCAGTTTATGGTATTTTGATACAGTGGCCTGAGAGGACTAAGATGTTGACCAAATCATATACTGCAGAGAGTAGTGGAGTCAGGATTTGAATTTGGGCCAGCCGACACCATAGAGCTTGGTTCACACTGTTTGGCTTCTCATTCTCTTCCATTACAGCCTTCACTTTTTTGCTGTTGCGTTTTTTTTTCTTTCCTTTTCCCTCCTTCTTTTTGTTTATTTCATACATTTTAGAAAAGACTATGAATGCTTTGGAGAACTTTGAGGGGAGGTTGTTCTGTCCTGTTTTTTTATTTATTGAAAATTGTATTTTAATGACACAAGTACAATACCCTTCATACTAACTGCTGACTGCTAAGACTTAGTCCCCAACCTAGCCCACTTTCATCCCTGGGAGTTTGCTAAGTTTACACATGCTATGAATTAATATGTTCCCACACATAGACACATATTAAAGAATTTATAGTACTATATAAGACAAGCAACTTGTTGTTTACACTTAATTGTGTTAGCTGTCTTTCCATGTCAGTACATGTAGATGTGCTCACCCTTTTTGACTTGTGCCCAATATTCTATAATATGGACATGCCCATGCCAAAATGTATTTGGCCATTAGCTTTCAGATGGGTGTTTGGGGGCTGAGCCTTTTTGGGGCTGGCCGTTTCGGGGCTAGGCATTTCTCCTTGTCACATCAGTCATGAGTGGTGGGCCTTTTTGTGCATATCTCCCAGTGTTTCTCTTGGATATCTTCTAAGAAGTGAAGTGGAATTGCTGAATTATAGTGTATGCATATTTTAAATTGTAATGGATACTATAAAATTGTCCTCCGCAGAGATTTTATCAGTTCACTCCTGCTAGTGCTGTGTGAAAAGTACCATTTGACCCATTCTCCTAGCAACCTTTGGTACTAGCACACTTTAAAACTAATTGCAGTCTGTAGGGTCTGACATGGTATATCTCACTGCCACTTAAAAGTTTCATTTTCTTGCCAGTTTGAGAATTATTTCATATATTTATTGTCTATCTGGGTTCTTTTTTCTATTTTGAATTGCCCATGTATATCATTTGCCCATTTTTCAATTGGCTTGTGAGACTTATACTTATTGATTTTTAGTATGTCTTTATATTATATATTCAGGTATACTTGGCAGATATTTTCTCCCTATCTGTTGCTGTCTTTTCAACTTTATGATGCTTTTTATTATTTACAGATTTTTAATTTTGATGTTGTCAAATTAACACGTCTTTTCCTTTATGCTATTTGTGTCTTCTTTAAGGCCTTTGTGAACCGTCGGCCAAAAATATATTCTGCTACATTTCTTCTAAAATATTGATATTTAAAATTTGACTTTTTAGGTCTTGATCTATTGGAGATTTATAGATGTATATGTATATGAATGCTTTTATGTTGCAATCAAATTCATATATCTGTTTTTCCAAACTGGCTAGTTGACCCAAAGCCATTTGTTTTTAGGCTACTTTGCTAACTATTTTGAAATGCTGTTTTTATCATGAAACTTTTTTTAATTAGGTAACTGTACTCTTAATTTTGTTCATTGATCACATTGTCTATTTGGTTGGTTTATAGAAATATTAAAAAAAAATAGTATCTAAACTGTCTGAGCAATGTTTCAGTAAGTTTGTGAGTCCAACAGGTCATATTGTAAAGCCTCTTAATTGTGCTGGGGACTATGTTAGGTTCCTGTGCTCTTGGAAAGCGGGATGACTATGGTGTTTCTAGCTCTTTTTTTCCAAGTCTGCAATTCCTCATGTGGCCCTTCTTATCACTAACACTGGGGTAGTTTGCATAGTTCTAATTGAGGCATAAGGCTCAGTGTGATTTTTGGTAGAGGAATGTTCACCAGACGTAGATGTACTAATTTTAATTCTGCCACAAGCTCTCTGGCCAGAGATCACTTACCTTTCTTTACACACTAGGCAAGAAGTTGGGTTTAGCAGACTTGGTTCGAAACCTGACTTGTGTCTACCATTGACTGACTATGGGGTTTTGAGGTAAGTGTTTAACTTCTCTGTCTCATCTCTTAATAGGGATGGTATCATCTATGTCTCGGTATTGTTTCAGGGAATCTTTATACAAATAATGTATAAGGGGACATTTTGTTTATTAATATGAAACTATAAAAACTAGTGCATACTAATGTGTATGGGCTTTGTTTTTATTTTGATCCAATGAAGATATATAAATCTTTGTCTTACCATTTCAGAGAGCTGCTCTGAGCATCAAATGGCATGTGGTTTGATAAAATTGAAAATTCCCTACAAATTATGTATTGCTAAGAAATCCCAACAGGTGAACTGGAATTGACAAATATACTCTAAACAAATGGGGTTATTGCGGTGAGGGAGGGTTATATTAGTAGGGTGTCCTCAGGGGAGAATTGTTGGAACAAGATTTATGGGGACCTGTAAGTCTTCACCCACCTGACTGAAAACGTTTAGTGCTGGTCTTTTAAGAGTGTGCAGACAGTCCTGTAAGTGTAAGCAACAGGTAGAATGGGCACTATATGGAGTTCTTGTGCTAATAGAATCAAGAGACAGAATGGGTGGGACTGCTACATATTTTCTTATGTTATCAGTGTATATCCAGTTTTTGTTCTATATATAAAAAAAGAAAGCTTAATCTTTGTTTATAAATTGTGGAGTAGATTTCTCTTTCTTGCTCTACTTCTCCCAACTTTCACGTTGAGCACAAATCTCCAAAACTTAAGCAACTCTTAGAACACTAGGTCATTGAATACTAATGTAAAAGATTAGGGAAACAACAATAACAGGGCTTTTAAAATATAATGACAATAGTCTCTTTCCCTCTGGGGGGGAAACACTGCTGGTTGTGGCGAACTATTACTTTATTGCCCCCTATTGAACCATACCTTGTGGTAGTCACACTTCTGTGTAGTTGCCTTCCTCAGTGACTCTGGACTTGGCCAATGGGATATTAGTGTGTGTGCGGTGCAAGCAAAATTTTAGTAAGTATTTGCACATTGGAGCTGGTCTTCTGGGAATGCTCGCTTTTAGAATCCACTTGACAGGTAAAGAAACTCAGTTTAGCTGTATAGAGAGGGAGAGGTCACAACCCCCAGTCATTGCCTCAGGCTCTTGACATTAAAGCCAACTCGGACTTTCCATCCCTTGCCACTATCTGACAGCAAACACATGAAGGACTTCAAGTGAGCTCAGTAGAAGTGCCCAGCTAAGACCCTACTAACCTATAGAATTATTAGCAAATAGAATGGTTGTTTAAATTCACTATATTTGTTATATTGCAATAGATACCTGAAACACCAGGTTAAAAGACACACCCACATATTAAACACAGTTAACATTAACTGTGAGCATTAACTGTTTTTTCATACCTGAGAAGTTAGTATTTTTGGACTTGGGTTCAGGCTACTTTATCAGAAGACTCTTAACTCTCATTTACCTTCCTAGTTTAGTGCACCCTACCTAAATTGAGGTGTTACATGTGGGGTATGCCCATTTCATTAAGGAAAAGGTTGTGGAAGAAACCATTTATCCCTTTCCCATTCAGGGCAATTCCCTCCCCATCAAGAAAAGCCCATGGGAGGCGATAGCTGGGTAAGGATATTTATTTTTGCAGCTTGTGTTCATGAGGGAACCTCGAAGAATTTATAAATCCATCATTTCAAGTCATTAGGCGGCATGTTGGTCAGTATAGGAGGTTCTTCTCATTAATTCAGGGGAGATTTAGTTGTGTCACCCTCATTAGTATTTATGGCATTTATCCACATCAATCGCTAGTGCATTAACAGGGAAATAACTAAACCTCCCAGGGTTTGTTGGCACTAATAAAATGAGCTGGAAGTTCCAGAGATTGCCATGATCAGAAGTATTCTAAACCAGAGCCTGTAATTGATCCTTTCAAAGTACCCTCAGGATGTTTTCCTGTTCACTTCCCCTTCCAGTGGCATTTGCATATTAGCAGGGTATCTAAGGCCTGTGCAAATTTAGAGTATAGCCCATTTCTTACAACAAAAGGATGTGGGGGAACTCAGTGGGGTGGAAAATCTCACTGTTGAACCAGATCAGCTCAGTAAACAAAGGGTTAAATTTCTTATAATTCTTTTTCATTTGGTCCTGGCTTATATAAAAAAAAGAAACACCCTGCATGTAAATATATTTTTTTATGTATTCTGAACATAAAGATAGTTCTGTCCTACCATATTGATTTATTAGATTCTCTGACATTTTAGTTGTGGTCGTTATGTTATATTTATGAGATGAATGTTGGATTCCCTCATTATGTTATCCTCATTTATTTTACATACTTTTATGGCTGGTTGTGCATCGCTGTACAGTTAAAGCTTTATTGCAGCTGTTAGCATTGGGGGGAGGGGAAGGCAAATAGTGATTGATCAGAATTTACATATTTACTGTTGTAATCATGATTTATTTAATCTGTTTGTGCACATAAATATAAGCCCACTCTCTGAAATGAAAAATATATACTGTACTATATTTTAGGAGCATTTTTGTCACTTCTGTATCCTTCAGAGTAGAGACTTTCGGGATGATCCCGTGTTCCATAGATTAACCTGGTGCTGAAGATTGTGCACCTTGGAGCCAGACTGCCTGTGTTCAGATCCTGGCTGTACTGCTTGCTGTGTGGCCTGGGTCAAGGTATTTACCTCTCTGTGCTCCTAGTTCCTCACCTGTAAAATTAGGACGCTATTAGTACTTACCCCTATATGATTGTTGTGAGCATTAAAAGAATAATATTGGCGAGGTGCTTGGAATGTGCATGGCACAGAGAAATTGCTTATTTAATGCTGATCATTAGAACACTAATGAGTAGGTGGTAGGTAGGTATATTGGGAAGGCTCTCAGATACTTTTAGGTGTAAACCTTCACTTTTAGTTGTGATTCAGCAGGTTAAGGATACATAGAAGGAATGCCCTAGCCAAGAAAGGGAAGGATTCATTGAGACCTAAAGGTCAGTCCTGAAAATTCATTTTTCCTATATATTATCTTAAGTGTTGTCCTTTTATACCGGCCATTAATTAGCTTCTAAGGATTACCCTCACTTTGCCTCAGTCTTCTATTCTGTCGTTTGGGTTTGATAATACCTGTAGAGAACATGATACAGTAGTGATGTGGACACTGGATTAGAAGTCACAAGACATTTTACAACCCAAAGCCTACCACTGAATAGCCTCATTACCTTGGAAAACGACTTGCACCTTTAAAAAGTGGCAAAGTCTCTTCCTATGTTTACAGAATTATGTTGAGAATCAGATGAGATGATGCTTGTGACATAACTTCAGATACTCTAAAGCGCTAAATAAGTGTTAGGGAACTATTAATAATGCCACCTAACAAAGTTGTTGTGAAGATGCTCTAGATGTGAAAAGACTGAAAACAATCAGGATGTGCTTTCTGAACATAGAGGACACCATGAAGGCTTGTCTCTGTCTTTATGTTGTTCTGGGTAGGAGTCCTGCCTCTTCCTGAGAAACAGGCCTGGAGGAACACGGGCTCCCTGGATTCTTGGTTCCAAGGACTGTTACCACTTTATTCAACTCATGCCTTACTAATTGGCCATACCCTTAGGGGGAAAAAAGTCTTGCCCTTGTTAAGTTTCTTACCGTGTGTCGGTTGGGTTCAGGGCTATGTATTTTATCTGCATCATTTAATGTAAGGCATAAATTTTGCCCTGGTACCAGAAACTCAACATTTGCATATTACACTTTACAGTTTGTCAGTGATTCTTTGAAATAATTTACTTTTATTGTCCTGCTTCAGAGTTTCAAGGATAATCCATCTAGTAAAGCAGTTTATCCTTCCTATTTAATTAATTAATTAATTTTGTTTTGAGCCTCCTTAGCAGAACTAATGATTTTTTAAATCAAATCTCTGGACTACTCATCATAATTAGGTTTAACATAATGAATTATGTACAACTTACCATTACATCACACCTCCCTATGATAGGTGAGTGAATTAGAGTTCATCACAGTATTTCCAGAGCCTTTCAGGGTGATTTATGACGTGTAAAGAAAAATCTCCAATTTCTTCCCTGTCACTTAAAACATTTCTAGGAAAACCTGAGAGGTTTTTTCCCACTTTCTTTCACTCTGTACCTGAAAATGCTGTTGCTTGTTAAGTTTTTTCCCAAATCACTTCACTTCTAAAGAATTTATGTAGCTAAATTTGAAGAAAAAATTTAATCCAAATTGAATCTATAAAATAAGCTCAGCAAAAAAATCAGGCACAGAAGAGTATTTCCTGTATGATTCCATTCATATGATATTGTAGAAGTAATCTGGGGTAACAGGAATCAGAACAGTAGTTGCTTTTGGGGAATGTGAAGAACCTATACATGCATGGGATGGTAGAAATTAGTAACCTAGAACTTTTTTGAGTTGGTTATACATGGATCTGTGTGCATTTGCCAACTGATTAAATTGTACATTTAAGATCTGCGCATTTTATTCTATTGCAACATTTTCAAAAAATATGAAAAAAAAAATTATTATTATTCTGCACATGTCATTTTAGATGCGCCTTTAATGATGATAAAAACTACAGAAAATTTGAGGCAGTATGATTCCTTTTTCTTATACCTTTTTAGGACTTAAAGAAAAAGATGTTATGTCACAGTACCAGTTTTTCTATGTCATTGGATATTTGGAAAAAATTTGTCTTTCAGCTCTGTTAGCCAAGGATATTCAAGTGGGTACCTGCTGTCTAGATTAGCTTTTATAGGAAGCCATTACTCATTCTAAAAATGTTCCCTTCTTCTGCTGTTTGAATTATATGGAGGAATAATTTCTTGGCTAATTTTTTTTTTTTTTTTTTTTGCGCGCATACTTCTGAAATACAAATCTACTTTTTCTCATGAATCATTATCATGTGCTACCATCAAAGGTTATTCACTGAAAGCTCAAGAAAAAAAGCAATGAAAACTAATTTTGATTGTTAATGGAAATGTATTTTTAGTCTTAAAGAGCTTCCCTCAGCAATAATTATAGTTATGCCTCTTGGGTGTTTTTGGACTTTTAAATTTACATCTAGTAGCTCTTTTCCATTTAGCAGTTAATCTTTTAACAGAGCTCTGCAAATTTGTTCTTTGGTCTAGTGTTAGGAAAGGATTGGCAGAGATTTTATTTCTCCTCTTTTCCTGTTCACCTTTTTTGCCCCCTCATGACTGTGCTTGCAAGTGCCTGGGCTGCACTAATCTTTGTGTTCTGCTGCGTCCTGTGTGACTGCGGGGGCAGCAAAGGGTGGGCAGGGACAGGCTGGCAGCAGAGACCTTGCTGTCCTCAGCCAGTGGGCCTCACGGCGCTGCTGGTGGCCCCTGCTCCATGCAGCCCAGAATTGTGACACAGAAATTGAGCTCATGAAATGTGTTCGTGGGATGTGGGCACAGCTCAACATTGTGGCCCAAGACTCGAAGCCCCAGTCAGCCTCTGAAAAGACTGACACGCAGCTGCAGACCCGGAAGGGTCGTAGGCTTGTAGGGAGATTTAAAAAAGATGAAAGCTTTTGTAGCCACTACAGTTGCTTGTTGGTTTGGCAGATTCTTTGCTGATATCAGAAAGGCAGGTTCAGGCTAAAGGACATGGGAAGAGAAGGGGTTTGGGAAGGAAGTTTGCTCCCGTTCTGCCCTCTGATTAAAATAACCTGAGTGGTGCCAATTAACCTGTTTAGCCTGATTAGAGAAAGCTCAAGCCACCACTGAGGATCTTGCTCCTGGTGAAAACGGATCTTCCCCATGAAGTCATAGAGTGGCCAGACATTTGGGTGTTTGCAAAGCAACACCGAACATTAAAGAAGAGTCAAAATTAATCCTGTGTACTGCAGCTCCTGAGAAAGGAAGCCAGCCTCGTATGTCAATAAATCTAGATCTGTTTGAAGCTACCGTCACTAAATCTTCGTCTTTACTGTTTGCTGGTGGTGTCAGGAGCTGCCCTGGAAGATGAATTTGAGGGGAGGATGAAAAAGGAACCGTGTTAAACTGCAGCTCTGATAAGTTTAGTTAAGAGGCAGGAGATGTGTCCTTGCCATGACATTCAGTAGCTGATATTTGTTTCCCTTTAAATAATATGCTGTACATCTGTGAGAATGATGGTTTAGGCGAGTGACATTGCATCTCCACCAAGGTTACTGCCTTCTGGACAGGTATACTCTCTCTGTGCTTTCTGTTTCCCACACACTGTCAGTAAATATCCATGTGTCTGAGAAGTGAGATACAGATTTTAGAGTTGACAACAGAGCCTCTTCATTTCTAGAAGCAATGAGGTCCAACCCACTGAGCATGTAGGCAAAGGTGGCAGAGAGAGAAATTAAAGCGACAGTCAGAAGCAGTTTTAGTCGCACTGTCACATGAAACCCAACAGCACCCAGTGGAGAGGTCTCAGCACATTGAGAATTTCTCCCTCAAAATCCTCTTTCATAAGTGAAATATGCAAAATCTGGGTTTTTAGGACATTGGATTCTATTTTCTGTATTCTCCTCTCTAGTTACTTTGTTTTATCATTACCATAATTACAGATATGAGTTATGACAGCAGCCAGCAAACTTCTTCTGTGAAGGGCCATATGGTAAATATTTTTAGCTTCATAGGCCACACAGTCTGTTGTGATGACTCAACTCTGTTGTTGCAGCACAAAAGCTGCCATAGTCTATCCATAAATGAGGGGGCATGTCTGTGTTGTGAACACTGAAATTTGATAATCATATAATTTTTCATATGTGAAAGATGATTCTTTTGATTTTTTCCCAGCCATTTAAAAACAAACAAAACATTCTTAATTTGCTGGCTATATAGAAACAGATGGGCTGGACTGAACCCGAGGACCCTAGTTTGCTCACCTCTGACCCATGGTTTTGCTCTGTCTTGTTATTTTCCTTTCGACAGTGTGAAAGGTGGAGGCAGTCCCTTTTGGTAGGAGGATGTGTCCAACCTAGAGACGAAGTCCATGGCCATGTTCAACCAAGAGACACAGTAGATAAGGATAACAACAAGGCTGGGCTCTGTCTGAGGCAGACAACTCTGTTGCCATACCAACCCTCTCTTTAACACTTAACTACTGTGTAACTTTAGATTGGTCACTTAACCTCTGATCCCCGTTTTCTTTTTTTCTTTTTTTAATGCAACGGGGCTAATTATATTTTCATTGCCCATGTGACTGACTATTCTATAGACCAAAGAGTTAAAGAAAATGAGAATTCTTTGTAAACAATAAACCATCATATGAATGAAAGGCTTTGGGTATAGGTTCACTGATTCACCAATGTAGGCTCTTCTTCTTAACTATGATCGTTGTTAACATTAAAAGATTCTATCTCTTGTATTTCATCTGTGAAAATAGAACTAGAATTTGAATTGTACAAAGAAGAAAACGAATCTTCTCACTTTCCTGTTTCTTAGACTCTGAGATTGGCTGGGTGTTCCTTAGCATCTTCAAATTGGTTGGCTGTTTCTTCCAGCATGTGTTGATGCTCAATCCCACACAGAATGATCAGATGCGGTTTCATTGGAGCTTCCCTGCTCGGGAACCCTTGCTGTCTGCTCTGTTTGTCCAAACCTAGCTAATCTTCAAGACCCACCTCACCCAGGACCCTCATTGAGCTCGTAAGTGGCTCAACTCTACCCCAGGACCACATGTCTGGAAAGGTATCCTGTTCTCCAAAAGCTGTACAGGTTTTCAGAAAAAAGGGTAATGGCAAAGGATGGAAGTTTCAGGTCAGCCAAGCAGGATGTTTTCTAACAGGGTGAGTCCCACTGAAATCATTTACTACTGCCCCATGGGAGAAAGATTCGAATACAAACTAAGGGGAAGGTCTAGAGAAGTTACTCTGGCAAGTGACACCACAGAACTTTTTTTTTTTCAACTATAATATTTCATCTTTGGCTTGTTATACTTTTAAATCATTTTAATGTCCATTAGTGCTTTTGATTCTTGTTACACACCTTTGAGGCTCATGGAACTAAATTCTAATTCCCATTTGACCTTGAGGAGACTGAGGGTCAGAGAGGTGAATTTACTCATCCTAGCATCATGCAGATGGTTAATAATGAAGTTGAGACTGGGACCCAGGTCTGGTTACCATAGTTCACCCCCCTGCCAACCCCAAGCTGCTCTATGACCGGGTCACAGGCTCTTGCTATATGCGATACCCAAATTGTTTAGGGAAAGAACACATTTATATATGGATATACTGAACTAGCTGTCTTTGAGTATGTCAGCTTGTCTTATCTTTACTTCCCAGAATGCATCTGTGAAGCAGGTTTTTGAGCAAGAGAGTCTGTTATCACATATTTTCAGCTTCTTCTATTCTGGTCATACCTACATTATGTAAATACATATACACAGACTGTTTGCTTATTTGCTCAGTCTGCAGTGGGGACATGCAGTGCATTACTGATTCCTGGGCTGCACTCCTCAGCCTAAACACGGTCAGCCTAAGTACCTTAGGTGGCTCCTCATTGCTCACCTAATGAAGTGTGAACTTCTTGGGTTGGCACTTCAGGTCCTCTATAATGCGGTTCCAGCCTGTCTTTCTGCCTCACCTTCCATGTCAGAGGGCGCTGCCTGCCTCTCCTTTACCAAGTGCACTCCTCCATTCTGCCTCCTTTCCCCTCATCATCTAGCACTGTGAGCCACCAGTTTCCTCCACTTATGTGTCTTCAATTTTCACTCTCCAAAGACGATTTCCTGTTAACCTGTCATGATGCAAGCATTCCCCCTTCACTTAAAACAAATTCTTGATCCTAATTCTCACTCACACTACTGTCTTCTCCTCTCTTGCTTGTTCATTTACTTGGGTGTCTTCCAGCATTTCTAAACTGGGCCTCCTGGTGATAACTAAGCTCTGATGTCCTAAGGTAGGACCAACTGTCACCTGAATGCCAAATTGGCCCACTATGTGTTCTTGTTGGGCTTGGTGAGCTAAGAATGGTTCTTACTTTTTTTTAAAGATCGAAGAAAGAGAATAATTCTTGATAGATGACAAATATATGAAATCCAAATTTCAGTGTCCATGAAGTTTTATTGGCACACAGCCCTGCCCATTCATTTTGGCATTTTTTTATGGCTGCTTTGGGGCTACTGCAGCAGAGCTGAGTCATGGCGAGAAACCATATGGCTCTTTATAGAAAAAGTTTGCCGACCCCTGTCCAGAGGCACTGATTGTAACTTCTGCACATTTAGAAAGGTACCAGTTATATTCCAATCTTGGGAGAATTGAGAAGATAGTCACAGAAATCACATTCAGTGAAAAAGACTGACTCTCCCTCATTCCTTACACCTTTGTCAACCAGATCCTGGAATTGGCTGCCTCTCTCCTGAAATGTGTCCCTTGAAGCTCTTCCATGACTTGTCAGTCACCACATCCAGTGGGCACTTCTAGGTCTTTATTATTCCATCCTGTCTGCACCATTTCACTCTGGTGACCACTCTCTCATTTCTAAAATTCTGTGTTCTTTGACACTGTGGTTTTTCCTCTTCTATCTTATCATGTCTTCCCTTTTCATTCATTAAATGTAGATGTTTCTTTAGTTTCTAAACCTTACTTTTTTTTCTTTCTTGTATAGGCCTTTCAGAAAAACTATGAATTCAGCTACTATCTCTACCCTGATAATTTCCAGTTCACTCTCTCTGAAATGCATTTTGTATTTCCATCTTTCTCCTATGAGTCTTCTCTGAGCTGCCCTGCTCATATTTACTTATTTTCTGCCCATGACAGCATCTGGTTCTCAGTTGTGAAGGTTTAGAACCTTATTTATGATGTATCTCCTTGGCTCCAAACAGTTAATCAGTTGCTTAATCCTGATGATCCTTTCAAGTCATCATTCTCACTAGTCTTACAATCTTTCTTCAGTTCCCCATTATCCTTTTCTTTCTCAGGCTACACAATGACTGCTTTTCATAGCTCTTTTCCTTCAACCCTACCCTGCATGCAGGTTGCTGCCTGACTCTAGCAGTTATTTTTTGGGCCCCCATCACATCTCCTCAGTCCACCTTTGGTTTCAGTCACAGCTGTAATGCAATTCCAGATGAGTTCAGACTCCCACTGATGTTTTTTATGTCATTACTCCTCGAGTCTTTCTGGTTTTGCCCTAGGACCTTCCCAGGAGCTGTAGGAATTATGTATAAGCTAAGCTCAGCCTGGAAGTACAAGGGAGCTAGCCCCTTCTGCAGGGACCACCCTCAACCAACGGAGACTGAAGCTGACGGATAACTACCCAGCCTCCTGTCCTCACACATGCAGTTGGGGAAGGACTTCTATGTGTTTCCTAGGCATCCTGGAGAAGGAGTCATGTCCCATTGCTAAGAGTAGCAACCTTGATAATGCACCCTTATGCTGGGGTTTCCTCTTCACCCCTTTCTCTCTCTTGTCTCTGAGATCATCTCCTAGACACACTTTCTATACCTATGTGTCCATTTCAGGTTCTGCTCTCAGAGAGATTGAAACCAAAACATAGGCCAGTCTTCTGTTGCTGCTCAGATATCTTTAGTGGCTTCACAAACCTCCCTAATATAGGACCCACTATGTTCTGAATTCTAGGCCATCCAGGTTCCATACCAGTCTGTCATTCCCATATTATTTTCCCCAACTTCTCTTTGCTTTTTGTTCAACCCGAGCTGTGTTCCTGTTTGTTCATCTCTGGTGTCATCATTTTGCTCAATGTCCAACATATGAGGAAACTAAATGTAAATGTGAGGAAACTAAATGTAATAGATATTTTTAATGAATGAATTAATGTTTTTGTCTTAATTTTGTCTGTCCTTCAAGGTTCTTCTTCTTACCATTGCTTAATAGTGACCTTCCCCTACACTAAATTTACAGAAAACACCACATCTATACTACACTGTATAGTAGTACTTTTTGATTTCTCCTTTGTATTTATTTATTTGTCTTAACTGTTAAAATGCAGATTCCTTGGGAAAAGTGTCTTGCTAATTTTTCTTATTTTCCCCACAGATCTTATAGGAATATGTATAATCAACAAATGTTGGTTGAATGACTGGGAATACTTCTCACTACTTTTATAGGTATCCTAGCTCCTTTTGGTTTGGTCTAGTCTTTCTCTGAATAAGACCTGTGTTTCCCCATTTCCATGAATTGAGGATGTTTACTCTCTCTCTTGCTTCTTATACATGCTTCTTACAGTGTTTATCTATTGGAAATTCTATCCATCATTCAAAACTGAGCTTAAATATCGTTTTCATAAAGTCTTTCTCAACCCACTCTTTTACCCTTCCTCTGTACTTTTTGTATGTTATACGTGTGTATGTGTATAGTTTCCCTTAAAGCAACATAATTTTATTTGGCTTCTCTTTTCTCCTGGAAGCTGATAAGCACCTTTAAGACAAGGCTGGTTCCTTCCTTATTGTATCCAGTAGCTGGCTCAGTGTCCTGTAATCAATAAATATCTGATGGAATGAATTTGAATAGGTTAAATCATACCATCATGCCTTTTCATTCATAGCATCTTAACTGGTGCCCTCTGACCTATCTTTGTGTGAATTTCCTTGAGTTTCATTTTGTTAATGGAAGAAATATCAAGCAGAAGGAAAGATATATATCTAGAGCCAGTCAGCATGATCTACTATGTTTGAACATGAATATTGGAGCATAACTTATAGGAATGCCATTTCAATTATTTGTAAAATATTTAAATAGCATAATCCAATTTACATTCTATCATTTCCAATAGCTGTAAAATTTACTTTACACCAAAGTTAACTCAATCACTATAATTCAGTCTGGAAAAACAGTACAAATGAAAGCTTAATTTGTATTTAATCTCCCCTTTTGTTTCTACATTATTGCCTTCGAATCATTCCTTTTAGTAATTGAGATTTAAACCAGAGAGAGGAAAAAGGCTTGATGAAATATTTGAGAAGGCTATAACCCATAATGAAAAGTTTGGAGTAAATGTTTAAAAATTTCAACTAGCTTTGTTCTTTGGGGTTTCAATTCACAGCAATGTCTTTGTTATAAACCAGAGGCATGAGATGTGTGGGTTATTTTGTCAGAATTGTAGGACTGTGACACTCAGGCATTTAAAACCAGGTGATTCATTTGGAGCACGTTACACTTATCCCCTGTATATGAAGATTGGCAGGGAATATAAATGTGAGCAATTATTATTTAGTGTGTTGATCATACTCATGTAGTTTTAAATGGCTTTATGATCATTTTGGTGAGTTTTTCTCTGTAAGCTTTGGCAGTCTTCCAGCTGGTGTCATCACCAAGGAGTAGCAACAAGAACAGGTGACAGGATTGTGACTAACCTTGACTTTCCTGTTCCCATATAACACCAGATCTGACATGGGTATGGGGCTAGGGGAGGTCTTAGAAAGGGGTACAATTACCAAGTGGTTAGTGCTCAGAACAAAACAACCCTTTCTTGTTTCTTTGTCTTCCAGTTGCTGGAATTTATAGAAGTGTTATACACACCCACACTTATCTTCACCAGGGCTCGCTCCCTCATCCCCTTATTCATTCTATCCCTCCCACTCCCAATAAGACTCCTTGAGATTGAGAGGTGTTTCAGTGAAGAGAACATACGCCCTGCGCTGAATGAATGAATGAGTGATTCTGATAAATAAGAAATAAGCAGTTGAGTAAGAGAGGTAGGAAAGAGGGGGTTTAAAATCATTCTTTGAGCCAAGAAGAGCTAGAGGACCCAATTGCATGCTGTACTTCAGAGAGATTTCGGAGGAATGAGTACGGTATGATCTCATGGGTTTAGACTCTGAAAGGCAGAAAAAGCTAAAGAGGAATTTTTCACAGTGCTAGCAGAAATATTCTCAGAAAAGAGGAAAAGGGGTGGGTGTCTAGACACCTATATAACTACATGGGATAAGATTCAAAAATGGGGCAGAATGGTAATGGAAATAATGAGTTATATTTATAGTGCAAAATATATTCCTCTATGTTGTCAGATGATCCTTGTGGCAACTCTGTGATTCAGTACAAGATGGACTAGTGACTCTTCTTTATAGCTGAGGAAACTGAGGCCCAAGAGTTTTAGTGACTTGCTTAAGGCCACACTGCCAATAAAAGGCAAAGTTAAGTTTTGGAGACCTAAGTCTTTTATCTCCATAATTTAGTGTTCTTTCTGCAATTCTATGCTATAAAATGTTGGCAGAACTTTTAACAATACTGTCAGATGATCAAAGGCACCCATTGAGTTGAGGTTTGTAAAATATATCTGCCAAATATGTAAAAATACGTTGTAATGATAAAGGGTGAATGAATGGTGGAAGGTTAGTTCCCTTGCTCCATTAACTGGGATGAATGGAAAGAAGTACAGCTGCTCCACTCACCTTTTGGCTTTTACCTTTTCTATTAGTTCAGATCCATGAACACCAGGCTGTCCCTGTGCCAAACCTGGAGTACAGATGCAGGCAGGCAGGGGATGTAGTCCTGAGTAATTACTCAGTATCAGGCCCACCTCCACCTAGAAGTGCTCTCATGCCAGTTATCAATTACTCGTCCATCTAACAGCCCCAATCACGTTTGACAATGGTGATGTGTGTGTTGTAGCTGCCAGGATTCACTTCACAGCCCATGTATTTTAGGGATGGAAGAGTGGTGGTTACTCTGTGCAGTTCATCAAGTGGAAAGTAGTGAGGAGGGCTGCTACCGCACCTCCCAACTGCTTCATGCTGATTTTGGTGAGAAGTTTTAATGTGTAGACTATGCATAGAAGAGTATGCTCCTTTTGGGAGTTGCTAGTTTAATAAAGATGACAAACATTTCAGTGTTGAATGAGTGATGGAGGAGTGTGGAGAAGGATGAGAGGCTCCTTCTTATGGAGAAAGGACAGAGGTCATTTGTTTCTGGGGTGGAGGAGTACTGATTGGGGAGCAGCAATTGTACCCTGGGGGTGATGCCTGATGAAAAGTGGGTGTAGTAGGAGCTAGGGTTAGTGTGGGGAAGGACTTTAGGGACAGGTTAAGGCCCTTGAATTCTTTCCCATAAAACCTCCTTAGGGGGCAGGGGATGGGGCAGTAAAAGTTGCTTTTTATTTGTTTTCAGTTTTCAGTGCAAAGTGAAGTACTTAGATGTATATTTTAGAAATACTATTTCAGAGAGTGATTAGGAAGAATGGAACAGAAGGAAGAGAAAGCTAGAGATAGAGGTAGCAATTAGGAAGCCAGTATAATAGAAATCCAGGAGAGACAAAGAGGGATAAAGAGCCAAGGGGAAAGGTGGAGAGAGGGAGAGGGGGAGGGGGAAGGAGGGAGAGAAAGAGGGGTGGGGAGAGAGAGAGCAAGCTTGGTACTAGACACAAGCTTGTCTAACCTGTGGGCCACATGTGGCCCAGGACAGCTTTGAATGCGGCCCAACACAAGCGTGTCAACACTCTTAAAACATTGTGAGATTTTATTTCAGTTATTTATTTATTTATTTATTATTGTTAAATTTAATGGGGTGACATTGGTTGGTAACAATTAGATAGTTTCCCGATGTACAACTCCACATCATATCACCCATGCATCGCA
>PVKE010026491.1:0-22266 GCA_004027555.1 Craseonycteris thonglongyai
GCTAGCTAACATTTACCTATGAGGATGGGCTGATAAATTTTGCCTCCACTATAGTATTTTTTTTGTTGTTGTTACATTAGACATATCTGGATATAACCGGTTCTGTGTAGTCACATGGTATGTTCCTTCTATCATTCTTGACCTTGCACACACAGGTGCTTACATTTTTTACCCAGTGCCCATTGAAATGGAAGAGTGTTCCAACCTAAAAACAGTCAATATGACCTTCCTAGTTGAGGCCTGAGTTTTTAATTTTTCCAGCTGAGGTGATCCCTTATGGAAGCATTCCATGGACTGCCTTCTGCTCTTGGGATCATAATGATGGACCCAAGTTTCTTCACCACCTGTATTGAACTTCTTTTCAAAAGTTTCAAGAATATTGGAGGAACTTTTCCCGCTGTTAAGAATTCAGCAATAGCATGCTTGAACCAGACTTCTGAACACGTGTCCCATTTCGATGTGCACTGGGTAAGAAATGTACGCATCTGTGTGCAACGTCAAGAATGATGGAGGGGAGGTACCATGTGACTGCACAGAACCAGTTATATCCAGATGTCTAATGTAACAAAAAAAATATTACAGTGGAGGCAAAATTTATCAGCCCTCCCTCATACAATGTTTTTGAAAAATGGTCCTTTATGGTGTTAATAGTGGTACCAAACAAACTGTTATATCCCACAATTTTTCCCCAAGTTTTGTTTGATTTCTTTTTCTTTTTTTTTTTTTTTTTTTGTGCTGGAAAATAAGTTTATTGAGAAACAAGTACTGTGCCCGCAGCTGCGTGTTTGGGCCGCTCGCTGCTCCGCATGCAGAGAAGGCCCCACCCTTCTGTTTGATTTTTTAATCTTTCTGGTTGTTAATAAAATTCAGCAGCTATGAGTATGTTAAGCATTATAGACATGAATATTACTGTTTTTACAGAGCTATGTACATCTTTTTTGCATAATATAAATTCAGATTTGTCTAAAACTGTTATCTAATTTGCATAGCAATACAATACTTCCATGAAAACTTTAGGAACTTTAACCAGGGGAGGAAAAGTGAAAACTTTATTTTGAATTAGTCTAATTTCTTTATCTTCTTAGATTATGAAACCAAGTTCTACAGACTAACATTTGTTTATAAATGCCGTGCTAATTTTTTTTAAAGCCTACAACGCAATCAACAAATTAGAGCACCTTTATTTGGCAATAACCTTTTAAATAATTACATTCAAATAAAAGCAGTAAATGGTTGAATAGAGTTGCATTAAAAAAATACACAACTGATGAATGTCACATGGTAGGGATTCTGCAACCAAAGTAGTCATAATAATGTAAAATTGGAGCAAAGTCAACTTTTACAAGATTAGTTTAGCTGGCTTTTCATTGTCTTAAATAATATGTTCTTTGCTTGTGTTGAATTGTTTTGTTGCTTGTTTCTTCTTTTGAAATCTGAATTATGACAAATTGAAACTCTACAAAAAGAATGATGCTCAAAGAAAATAGAAGGGCCATCTGGCAAAAACCAACCATTGTCAATATACCAAGAACAGTTACATGGCTGGATACTTTTCAGACAGCCCTGTATATTCATAACATTATTGTAATTTTTAGCCCTACATTATAAATTTTCAATTACATTGAATCAGTGGCTTGTTAAAATCAAGAAACAAGGTGGTATGTAAATATTACCTGTTTGAACAAGTAACCACTGGAGTTACTTGCTCTTCTAGGTACTGAATACCTATGACAGTGAGCTTAGCTTTGTATGGTCACGTAGGTATGACTCAGAGGCTATATTAGCAATGATAATATGAATTTGCAGTTCTGTTTTGTATGATTCACTTGAGCTCGAGGTCATAACTCATTGCTACAAAGACAATTAAGATGATATATTTATATAGTCTTTTTAGAGAGGAGTGTGAAGCAAGAATAACATGTCTATGTTCAAAATCTTACCGTTTCAACCGTTCATCAACAGTAAATGGTTTCCAGAATTCAACCTTAGATGCTAAATTTAAGTTCTATTTTTCTCCCCCCAACAACAGAACAGTTATTTGGTGGCTTTATGATTTTTTAACATGACCCTCTTTTACCAGGTGATGTCATTGTAGACATCAATGGCAGCTGTGTCCTCGGTCACACCCATGCAGACGTTGTCCTGATGTTTCAGTTGGTGCCTGTCAATCAGTATGTGAGCCTCACTTTATGTCGTGGTTACCCTCTCCCTGACGACAACGAGGATCCTGTGGTGGACATTGTTGCTGCTACTCCTGTCGTCAATGGACAGTCCTTAACCAAAGGGGAGACGTGCATGAATACTCAGGATTTTAAGTCGGGAGCCGTCGTTCCGGCCCAGAATGGAAAATCGGGACACCCCTTGGTCAGTGACCGTCTCAATGGGCCGTCAGATCCGGGCGAGCAGAGAGTGTCTGTGGCATCATCGTGCGGCTCCCAACCTGAACTAGTGACTGTGCCCCTGGTGAAGGGCCCCAAAGGCTTTGGGTTTGCAATTGCCGACAGCCTGACTGGACAGAAGGTGAAAATGATTTTGGATAGTCAGTGGTGTCCAGGCCTACAGAAAGGGGATATAATTAAAGAAATTTACCACCAAAATGTGCAGAGTTTAACACATCTCCAAGTGGTAGAGGTGCTAAAGCAGTTTCCAGTAGGTGCAGACGTACCACTGCTTATCTTAAGAGGAGGTGAGTAAAAGCACAAGGAACAGTCTTCATGCGTTTGTATCTGTTAACTGTCCTTCCGCACAGGTCAGAATGTCCTTTCCCGGGAGACTTAACTGGTAATTAGCGTGCATCTTCCTTAAGGTTCTGTCTCACTGGTTTCATTCATATACATTATGGATTTCTTTCCCTCAATATTCTTTTTTAAGTTTGATGCATGGCTTTAATGATATGAGAGAGTCACATTGTGAAGTCGCATTGTGCTAGTTCAGATGAAATATATCCTCTTAATTTCATTTCCTCTGTTGATGACAACAGTAGAAATTGACTCTTTCCATCACTGGTACTTCATCTGAATCTCTGTAATAGACCAAAGGCGTTTGAAAGAGCTAGCATCACTGTGAATAAGTGAAGTGTAGGGTGGTGTGTTAATCTGTTCCATAAAAGTAATCATGGAAGCTTGTGCTCATAAAGCTTTTAGCTTAAGCCTTAGTATCTGTCCATAAATGTTAATTAACCCCCACAGTGCTCATGTGAAAGAAATATAATTTTTATTTTTCAAGGTCATCAGCAGACACGAACTGCTCCCAGACATTATAAATCCAGTTCTAAGAACTGATTACAAAGTTTGCATTTTAATTGGCTTTCTTATATCCATACCTATGAATGACTAGTATTTTAAAGAATAAAATTTGACTCTTTGCTCTTTGATCTGTCTGGCTTTTAGTGTTCATTTTTGAGGCAAATGAGCTGTTTAACTTCATTGGAACGTTTTTCCTTATTCTCATTTCTTTGAACTATTTTTGTTTCTTCTCTGGGTGATATGGTGGAATGTGCTCACAGTGAGGTGAAAATCTCTTTGTGTGAGTCTGGAGACTTACCCAGAGTTCTAGCAGATATAGCAGAGACCAGGGTTTGGTGTCAGATGTGTTGGATGTCAATTCCCTGCCTTGCTACCTGTTGGTTCTACAGTATATGGAAATAAGGTTCATCTATTTGCGTCTTCAGTTACCTTATCTATAAAGTGGCAGTAACATTTCTGCCTTAGGATTGTCATAAGAATGAAATGAAATAATATGTATAATGCCTGGCACATAGGAGATGTTGGACATAGAATTTACTAGCCTACGTAAAAGCTACAGCTAGTTTATCATAAACGTTAGCCGTGTTTGTGATCTGGAAATGCTTCCTTTGTTTTTAAAATTTGGCTCATTTTTTTTAAAGGTCCTCCTTCACCAACTAAAACTGCCAAAATGGTGAGTATACAGTGGTCCTCAAATGCTCCTTCCCAGCACCTCGAGGTCAGGATGCCGTTCCCCTCTGTAAGGGCAGCTCACTGTAGTGATGATTATCGCCCGGGAGAAGTCAGGAGCCATACTGCCCTGGGCTTGTGTCAGAAACTTGAGAGACGTGTGAGTTAGAAACAACCCCCAAGAGACGGACGAGGTGTGCCCTCCTGGCTGAGTATTTCTATTGGCGGGATACTAGAGCCCCCTACCACCAATAATCCTGTCCTCTAAGCAGGAAAGTGTGGACACACTTGAGTGCCTCCTTAGGGGCCCTTTTACTTTCTTTGTGTTTGAGTGGAGCAATTGGTACAACAGATAGTAACTGTTAACATCTTTTCTCTGGTGCCCTAAGGGAGACAGTAAATGCCCACATTTAGACCACCTTCTCACATTTAGAATTTCCAGAGCATTGTGGCCCTGCTGTGCTCAGTTTGCTTGTCATCAAAGTGATAGGTTGTCCCACTTGAAACAGTGTTTCCTTTGGCGTTCTTCTTAACAACTGAGTAGCCTATTGAAGGACCTGTAAAGGGATTAAGACCTAAAAACAGGATACACCAAATGATGCTGTGAAAGAAACAGTGTTAGGTTTCTTTCACAACATTAAGTTGCATGTATATAGCTACTTAAGTTTTCACAATCATGTGGATATGGAGATATGGATATACAGACATTTGTGTATAAAATCCTTGTTTGCTTCTAATTTGCCTGATTTAGAATCTGTTATCTCTCAATTGAAAGATTGTCGTCCATAGCCTTAAACCAGAGGCCGTGAAAGGAAAGATCATCAGATGTGAAACAAATTCTTTCTAGCCCACCAAATAGGATCCTCTGCACTTTTGCCGTGTGGATCAAAAGGAAAGAAACACTCTGCACTTCTATCGACTGTACCACTTAGGTCCAGTGTGAACAGAATTTTTTTTTTTTTTTTTTTTTTTTTTTTGCCTATTCAGTTAAGATAGCACTATATTTACCTAGATTTTTCTGGTTCTTCTAGCAATCATTTTTAACTCCTGTGCTACCATATCTATTTCATAGTGGATGCCAGAGCAACCATGGTGACCCCAGTGCTTTATAATTGAGGGAACTCCCACTGCTCTGACAGAATCCCAGGTGTGGAGCAAAGGAGAGGAGACCGCTCTTATCTCCTGCCATCTCACTGGGTCGGGGTCAATGAAGGGTCCCCTCTGGCACCCCGCTTTGTCATGACTGGCCCCTCACTACTCCGTGACAAGCTGCTGGGCCTGCATTCTAGTCAGTAGTACGTAATTACTCTGTCACAAGTGTCTGTAATCCCCCTCTCCTAACAATAATTCTGGACAATAAGCTGTTCTCAAAACTATGTTTTTTTCTTAGGCTGTTTATTGGATTTTATTTTTAAGATGTTATTAAAGAAGTCATTTTGCTTGGCTATGATTTGGGGAGAGTTCTAGCTAGTAGTGGAAAATATGAAAATATGCTACTCTTTTTTCCCTTATCTCATTGCCCGGCCATGATGCATTCTCCTTAAAATATATTTGAATTGGCCACAGTGTCATATTTGTAAGTCAGAGTTAACACTTCCTATTCCATTTGCATGGAAAGAATATCCTCTTACACATCTTCACTGGGAATCAAATTCAGTGAGCGGGAATGTGGGATTTATTGAGAGTTTTATGAAGGGTTTCTGTGTCTCCCTCTTGCTTTACTTAGAAGTTCTGCCTTGTGTCATATCCCTATTCATGTTCTTCTCAAAGTCAGTGTGTATGTTGGTGGTAGAGATCAGGGCAAGATTGCTTAACATAGGATTACGTCAGGCCTTTCAGTGGACATCATTATAAATGTTTTCTCATTTAAGTTAAATGTTTTAACCAAATGCCCGTGGCTGTGTGAGTGAACTCCTGTGAGGCTGCAGCTACCCTGTGGCTTTCCCCGCCCCCTCGACAGAGGTAATCAATTGACATACCCAGTTCAGACAGCAGTTTTATGAACTAATCAACCCTCTGGTTTTTTCAAATACTAAGTAAGGCCGTTTTGCATTTCAGAAAACAGATAAAAAGGAAAATTCAGGAAGTTTGGAGGCCATAAATGAGCCCGTTCCTCAGCCTCTGCCTTTTCCTCCCAGCATTATCCGGCCAGGCTCCCCGAAATTGGATCCTTCTGAGGTCTACCTGAAATCTAAGACTTTATATGAAGATAAACGTAAGTAGTTGTGGACTGTTTCAGGAGAGCATGCAGCAAAATAAATTAGAATTTTTTTAAATACTAGGACTTCCTATCTTTCAAAACTACGTTGAAGTTATTCCTTCATTCCCATTTTACTATGACTCTAGGCTTCTTCTGTTTACATTTAGCATTCATTCATTCATTTTATTTTTTCAAAACCATGCTATCTCCCTGACATCAGAGTAGGTAATGGGAATACAGAGATAAACAGGTTACGTTGGCCTTGCACCCCAAAAATGATTAAATCGAAATGAAAAAGACAACTATGTAATCACATAATGTGCAAATAAGTACAAATGAGCCTGAAGGGGCAGTAGTAGAAGCACACACTGGCTGAACTGAGTCCCAAGCAGGAAGTGGTGGGTAGTAGGAAGTGTCAGATGCTGCTTTGTGCGGGAGGTTAAGCTTTAACTAAGTCTTCAAAGACAAAGACATGTTTATGGGACAGATGAAAGGCAAAGAAAGAAGGGCTAATGTTTGCACATTGACCTTGGCTGGGTGAGGTTGTCAAGGGGAACCAGAGAGAAGGCAGGAGCAGGGTTGTGGAGGGCTGGGGGGGCCATAGAAAGATTTTCCTGGCAGGAGTGTGAAGGAGGGGGTGTCATGGGGGTGTGCAATCAGAGACAACACCAAAGAGTGGACTCCTGGTGGAGTCCAGCTGAGAAACAAGAAGAGCCGTGCACAAGGCAGAAATTCATATCCATACCCATTGACTTACTAATGATGATCTTTTCCAACGTCAAATTGCAGATTCAAGTAGATTTAACTTTTAAAAATGCATTTTTTGTTAAGAAATAGATCTAAATCTACCTTGGGAAAGATATCTGAAGGTGGAAATACTATGTATATAATTGACTTTATACTTAACCAATTGCCGATCTTTATCTTGATAGTCCCCGGTCATATTTAGAAAGACAAAAACCAGGCATACACACAGCAAAGCAATAATTTAAATTAGTAGAAACTATGGAGAATGCCTTTCTTCAGACTTCCATTCATGGCCTCATACATTCTTAGCATTGATATAAACTAGTCAATCCCTTTAGGCCTCACACATAAAGTAAATGAGTTGGACTCATGAGTCTTTTTATCTCTATAAAGTCCTATGATTCTAATAGAAAGTACTTCTCCAAAGAGATTGCTTCTGAGGCATATTATCAGGCGTTACCCTGTACAATTCCTGTATTCATAAAGTTCCCTGACACGTTTCTCTCTTTTCCCGTTCTAGCAAATGCTTCTTACTTATAAATAACGTTACTATTTTCCCAGGGACAAAATGTAGTCATGAAGTAGATTTTCCTGACTTAAGATTCTGATGGATGTGAGGCAGGACCCTGTGGGCTAAGAGGCTGCACCCTGGAAACCAAGCTGAGTTTAAATCTCAGCTCTGCACATCACCTGCTGTGTGACCCTGGGCAAGGTCCGAAGGCCCTCTGTTTCCCCAGCTAGAGAATGGGGCTAATCATAGGCATTAGCGGTTACTTATTTTCTTTTAAAACAGTATCATTTTGCAAAATTAGGCTAAGCAATCAGTTCGCATGGAATGCTTTTCTGAAGCAGGTATGAGGTTAGAAGTGGAATTAAGGCACTTCATGGGCTCTTTTTTCCAGGATTTGCCCAAATGTCAATTCAGATCATTTGTACCTATCAAATATCAAACTCATATTGGATATTTCTGAATTTAATATTGTGATATTGATTCAAAGGCATTAGGAGTTAAGGGCAATATAATACTGAGTACATGGCAGTGAAGGTAAATAGTCCTACGCAATCTTGATACAAAGTTTTGTTAGGCGCTCACAATAAAGATCTATGACTGAATTTTTTGTGAAGTCGTACTCCTGTGTAATTTTTCACATATCAAATAGTTCTGAGGGTGTATAGTTTATTGAACTCTATAGTATTATCCTACCAGATATTGAACTTTGTTTTATTTTAGTCCTCCTAAAATAAAGTATTTATTTTATATTTTCTGGTTTTCCTTAGCACCAAACACCAAAGATTTGGATGTGTTTCTTCGGAAACAGGAATCGGGGTTTGGCTTCAGGGTGTTAGGCGGCGATGGTCCTGACCAGTCTGTAAGTTCAAATACTTGAGAATTCAGCTGTTCCCATTAACACTTTTATGTGGCAGTTTGGTCCACTATGATGTGTTTTTGTTCTCTGTTTTTGACTTTCTTAAAGACTTCGCTTCCCCTTAGAGTTTCATTAATATGAGGAAGAACTGCTTTTCTAATAGTGTCTTTGTCCCTCGCTTACCTTAGTGTACCCGAGGCTAAAACTGTCGGTAAAAGTGGAGTATGTCAGCTGTAAATTGGACAGTCATTAATGAACTTCTCTATGCGCCTAAAGCATATTTAAAATTTTTATTTCCTTTTCCCTTCATTAAAAGATTTGAATACATTTTCTTTTCCTAAGAGATCTGTGATTCAGAGTTTGAGTTACATCATCACTCTATCTTCTGAGTGTTTCGTAAACAGTTGGCATGGCTGTGCTATGACATCCCCTAAGCGTGTTGAGGGGTAGACATTGTCACGTTCGGTGCCTTGCATGCCACTTCATCTGTTACCCTTGAGACTAGAAGAACATGAAAGAATTAATGTTTCTCTCCAGAAAGCATGATGGTTACATTTGCAAAGATCCTCACAGTTAGAGAACAAATATAGTGGATATTATTTTTAAGTTTTGCCCTTAGTTTGAATAATGAAGAAATAATGACTTTGTAGAATTTAAGAATATATTTAAGGTGTGTGTGCGTGTGTGTGTGTGCGCGCGCACGCGCGTGTGCATGTGCGTGTGCGTAGCCGGGATGGCTCAGCGGGTTAAGCACTCGCTTTGCAGCCCTGGGGACCAGGGATCGAATCCCAGCCCTGGCCCGTGTGGACCTATATGCTGAACTGGGGTGTGCTTCCCATGCGGGAGGCCCCAGTTCAGTTCCTGCCCTTCACGGCACGGCCCCCTGCCGACCTGTGGGGAACAAAATCAAGTTGAGAACTGATGACGTACAACTGTGGAGACTGTTCTTGGTCTTCCCCCTTCTCTCTGTCTCTGTCTCTCTTGCCTCTGTCAAAAAATAAATCTTTAAAAAAATAATCTTTTATTATGACAGGCTTCCTTCTATTTCTGAATAGAACACTTGATTTATACAGTATGAATGTGTTCTAACTAGTCATGTTGGTTACAGTTAAAACAGTCATCAGAGACAAGCCTACATAAGGCAGGTTGCCCCGTGTAGGGTGAATATAAGGTACCTTGATTGGTTCTTCTGATGGTAATATAGTTTTGTTTTATTGCTTCCTAATTTTGTTAATGCCCATAATGTTCACTTAGACATTTAAAGACTTTATCTCAACTCGGAAGAAACATTTCTCTTCTGTTAAAGTTTTGGTTGTTAGCAGCTCTGAAACTAGCCTAACCATTCAGGGATACCTAATTACAGGAGTCTAATTTCTGGCAAGCAGAACTAACTAGCTCTGTTTGCCTATGCGCAGGTGAACCTCAGGCCACCCTGTTCCCTTAAGATATTTACTGCTTTGGGGTTTAGGAACAAGAAATGTTTCTCTGTTTTATATACTGAACTTGCACTGATAGCCATATGTGAGAACATCATAAGAATTATCCCAGTTGCTGTGAGCTGCGTGTAGAAAATCTTTCCTGAGAGCAATAAACTGTTTTTTGTTTTTGTTTTTTTGCTTTTATAGCTACTCCACAGAATTGAATTTTCTGAGTTTAATGTTTTTGTTTTCTTGTAGTGATGGAAGTGATGATGATACTTTTTAAGTTATTGAGCAACTTTGTATTTTCTATCTTCTTTGTACTCAGCCCAGACAATATAGGGACAAAATAGTATGATTATATGAAAGGCCGTTTTTAGAGAATGGTCACTTTTAAGATATCACCTTTCTAAAATCTGACTGTTGTCATAGTTGAACAACAAAAATGTGTTGGTTTGCACAGTTCTGGGTCAGGAAGCCCTTAAGTTAATTAGGCTCTTAGGTCTCAGTAGCTGTAGACCAACCTACACTTCATCTCACCAGATATACATTGGAGCCATCATTCCTCTGGGCGCAGCTGAGAAGGACGGTCGGCTCCGTGCGGCTGATGAGCTGATGTGCATTGACGGGATTCCTGTTAAAGGCAAATCACACAAACAAGTCTTAGACCTCATGACAACCGCTGCTCGAAATGGCCACGTGCTGTTAACCGTCCGAAGAAAGATCTTCTATGGTGGTATGTGCACCTGGTCCCACTGATAAGTTAAAGAAACAGAGCCACTTAACCCGCTTCCGGGGTCGTTTTGCAGGTTCTTTTACATATTTAAGAGCTGAGACGGACTGTTGCCATCTTCTGCTGCACTCAGGTTATGGCTAATAGTGTCAACGATCATTCATTTTCTGTGTCCCGGGGCCTCCTTGTGGAAGGAAGGCCATGTCAGGTCAAAAGGATTCATAGATAATGCTATCAGAAAAGAGAAGCATAATTTGGGCCTCTACATTAAGCTTATATTAATATATTGATGAGTTTATGGGGTTTCATCTGTTTTCTTAAAAACAAAGTTATTTATCCATACCGAGATATCCCATTAGCTGAATATCAAAAGATTTTGGATCCTAATGACATCCTAAATAGTAGAAGACAGTGATTCTATAATACTTGAGAAGATTTAGTATCATGTTACTTAATACGTATTGAGTGCTTACTGTGTCCAAGACAGCTGTATTCTTGTATTTAATCTTCACACCACTGTAATGTAAATACTGTCATTCTCTAGTTTTCATTTACTCACAGAAAGAGGTAGAGACGCATGACTGGTAAGGAGGGCTGGGATTAAGACGGGTGGGTGTTTATAGGGTCCAGAATCTAAACCTTCACACTAGGATATGAATATCTCTTACTTTTTTTTTTCTCCATGAATTGCTGTGTGAATATTAAGTAGAAATTTTTGGAAGTGAATTTCTGCCACTTGAAAAATTTTTTAAAAAGTAACCCTGTAGCACAAGATGGTAAGCCTCATGAAGGGAGGGGTCTTCATCCATTTATGTGCCGTGTCCCCGGCACTGAGAAGAGTGCCTGCCTGTCACAGAGTGGGCTTCAGTACAGGCTTGTCATCGTGATAAAGATCAGCATTAACCTTAAAACTGAAGCCCCGTGTTTTTTACTGCAACGTGCAAAATAAAGGCCGACCTCTCTGCGTAAATACCAGCGATGAAGAGGTGCATACGGATGGTGATGCAGCATTGCCTCTATTTGCTTGTACTGGAATCAGAACATAACTGCATGTGGTAAAAAACAGGATGTTGTACAACTACAGGTTGGGCAGCAGCATGAAGAAGTAGATTGATAATATTGGAGGCATTGGGCTAACTCATTGTAACCAATATTATACCAAAAGAACCCTCCAGTTTGCATTTATGATTGGGTATTAATGACACTTTGAGAGGGTGAAAACCATTCTCAGAATCATGTCAGTTTTGAACCAAACTAGACTGTACGAATGTATGCTCACCAATGGCAGTCTGATGTGGTTTGTTATTAATGGTTTCTATCAAGTCATGGCACAAAATTTGCCTTTAAAAAAAAATTGGACTAACTTCTGTCGTTCTTTCTCAAATTCTGATGTCCTCTTTACTAGGAGAAAAGGTGTAGTTCACTGCCCATTTGCTAGAGATGCCATGTGACCTAATCCAAGCCTAAGAGAGTTTGCAGTTTGTGCGGACAGCTTGTTTCAAGTCTGAGAACTGCTCGTGGTTAACACATCCGCTATTAGTGAGGAAACTGCAGTTGTGACACACATTGTAGAAGACAAATCCTGTGTAGATGGCAGCTGTTGTCACCCTGGAGAGGACAGCACCGCTGTCCTGGAGCAGTGTCCTCCCAGGCGTCATGAATGTCTGTCCCTGCACTAAATTATATGTAAAGTTGATTTTAAAAGGAAGTTTACTGCATCATTTCTCATTATCAACTTTTGCAAAAATTACTGGTCAACATTAAAAACCTTGCTGGAATAAAACAATTTCAAGAAGAATTTTTTTTTTTTTGCTATCAAATTTCATGAAAGCTTTGAAAAACTTCCTTTAAAGTGAGAGAACGTTTTCCAGTGGTTTACTTGAAGAGCATTGAAGAGGTCAGGTGGACTGCTTCTACCTACATCTGCCCTTGGATTATGTCCAGAGTCCATGTGGGGAGTGGGGCTGCGTCTCTATTCTTTACATTATTAGAAACTAAATGTTCTAGTGAAAGGCTTAGCACCAAAAGGCTTTCGTTATCAAAAACGATGATCCAGAAATATCGTGTGTTTATTGTAGAGAAACAGCCTGAGGATGAGAGTCCTCAAGCCTTCCTTTCAGCACAGAACGGTTCTCCCTGCCTGAGCCGAGCGCAAGTCCCAGCCAGGCCCGCGCCCCCGGAGGCCTACGATGTTGTGTTGCAGCGAAAGGAAAGTGAAGGATTTGGCTTTGTCATCCTCACCTCCAAAAACAAGCCGCCTCCAGGAGGTAAGAGCTGCTCTGTCCTGCTGTCCCTAGAGTGCACAGTCTCCCTCTGGACTTGATGGAACTCATGAGGATTTATGTACAAATTGCCTTCGAGACTGACTTTTTTAAGAACGATAAATATTGTCTTTATTTTCAAAAACAAAATAATCTGAACCAAACCTCCTGAGCTTCCGGTTCATCATCTCAGATTCCAGAAAAATAAGTCTTAGTAGCTCAGTTTGCATCAAGATTATGTTGTGGCAATATTTCAGGGATGTGACCTAATTGATTTAGTGAAAGGGCCATGCTGAATTTTTTTAAGTATAGGGGCATAGATTTTTTTTTTTTTTAAGCTAGGAAAAATTGTGTATGCAGAAATGAATTAAATGCTAAAAGCAAATGAGAAAAGCAAAACAGACTAATAGAAAAATCTTGACCCAAATATGTCTTAAATTGTCCTTTTGGTTCATTTAAGTAACTGCCATATTCTAGCTATAAAGTGATCTTAAATAAGAGGCATTCTAACCTTCATCATATATGCTTTCTTGAAAGGTAAAAATTTTGTCAGAACCTTTAAAAATTAACCTAACTATCCTGAACCTCATTTAGCAGAATATTCATTCTCTTCTGGGAAGGGTGAATGTATATATTAATTCCCTCAACAAAAGAGGAGTTACATCTAGTATATTTAGGATTGTTATGATTCAACACATTAAATATTTGTGTTGTCTTAAGTGTTTCTAAGAAATAATTATCTCTAAATACAATTATAAAAGCCAAATGAATATACAATGAGAACATCATGTTTGTCTGGCAACTTTATTATTTTATGTCAAATGATACAAATCTTTGAGCACATGAGAACAGGCTCTTTCTTGCCTTTGCCAGTGGATTTGATTCTTTTTTGGGTGGTATGATCCTTTTAGACTTACATGGTTGCTAAAATCATAGTAAAAACAAACAAACAAACCAAAAAAAGACACTTTCAGGGAAGAGTTGTGAGACAAACCAGTTTGCAAAAATCTTGCTAAAATTAATGCAAGATGTGTAAAGCAAGAAGCTTCTGTGACATGGATGAGTTATTACTAGAGTATCAGGTCACTGCTCACTGATACTACTTTCCATTCTCCATAAGCAGTTGCTATGGTAACACGGAACTGGAGCTGTCACTGATGCTGGGAGGATGATTATGTAGCCTGTGTCAGGAAAATGGAAGAGGGCAGCTTTTAGGTGGATTTTGTGTTGTATCGTTGCAAATCAGCGTTTCCAAAAACAATCATTTCAGATAATCCTGTTCTCATTCTAATACCACCCAGTAATCCCAGGCTTTCAGATTAACCAGAATAGTGGGAGATGATTACTCAGGGTGATGGATGCTCAGCACTTTTTGTATTAAAGATATCCTTTTTCTAGCACTACAGAAGTGAGGAGAGCATCTAAAATTAAGTAATGTAGAGGAGTTCAGTAAAATGAGTTGCATTGCATAAATACGTTTACCGTTTTTATGTTGGTTTGTTTACGTTTAAAGTTTATATTATTACATTTTAATATGTATTAAATATGTTCTTATTCGTGTATATTTGCTTATATTTGAATTTTTAATATTTTTATGCTTATTTGTTCAAATGGTTTCTTACTGTTTTGATGGTTTGGGGTACTGTAGATGCTAGCTCTCTGCATAAGATAGTGCTGTTAAGTGTTGTGCTTTGCAATCAGACCAACTTGGATTCAAGCCCTGCTTAGATTTTTTAATAGCCGTCTGATCTTGGGCAAATTAATTCCCCTCTGGGAGCTGCAGCTTCCTCTGTAAAGTGAGGATGATGGTAACACTCCCTATCTCAGGAGTCTGAGGATTAAAGGAGGTGGTGTGAGCGAAGCCCTGAGCATAGATGGACCTTCAGTGAATCTTAGCGGCTGTGGCTTGTTGCAGCTTCTGCTGCCCTTGTCGTCGTCATTTATAAAATTGTCACTGTCTGTCTCTTGAGTTTTTTTAAAGGAAACGTTAAAAAGTTTATTAATACTTGAGTAATGAGATGGAAAAGAAAGCCCAATTAGAATGTAAGATTGAGGCAACAGCTAATGTGTGGCAGGAAATGAGTGTGTGCAGCTCATTAATTATCAGCTTGAATGGCCAATTAGGCTTAGGTTGTCAATGAATTTTATACGAAGTACGTGAGATTTGCAGTCAGACTACAGAATCAGGATTGATAATTTCCCTGAAATGCTAGTTAATCTCAGGAAGTGCTGAGCCCATCTGCTTGGAGCTGTAGCTCTTGGAGATAGAAGGGGCCTGGGGCCGCTGTGAGGAGCTCTCACGCGACTGAGCCGCTGCTGCAACACCCACAGCAGGGAGTTCGGTGTAGAGAAGAGGGAACACTGATGGGAAGGCAGGGGACCTGTCAGGACAGACCATTCCCTATGACCTTGTCTTGGGATAGGTGGGGTTCTGCTCCACGTAGATGTTTTTTGTTCGTTTGTTTGTTTGTTTTTAATTAAATGCATTTTCTGGTGACATTTGTCACAAGAAGAGTTCCTAGTTTTGTCTCTAAGATCAGTTACAGATTCTCTACCACTGACTCTTTCAAAGCTGGGGGTCCAGGTCCAGCCCCCTTACTGCCCCGGCCCCCGCTGGAGCAAGCGCTGAGGGAACGCAGTTCTGAGAGGAGACCTCTCGTTCCGATGAAAGGGACGCAGCCGGATTGTGTTTTGCCAGCGCTTCAGAGGTGTTGGTGTTTCTCTTATTATATACTTTGCAGTTCTGGTTGTAAAGGGTTTCTTTGAGAATGGGGACATTTCTAGTTACTGTCCTTTCTTTTCCTGAAAAGAGCCCTGAAGTGATCTCAGCAGCTGGACAAGCCAGTCTGTGAGGCAAATTTAGGCCAAAGATGGATAGAGACGGACACACCTGCTGTATGGCAAATGCCTATAGACTGTGTGTGCCCACAGAAGCAAGCAGACCTCTCCTCAGCTTTGCGCCCTCGAAGCAGTGACCTCAACAACATCCCAATCCATTCAGAGAATGTCAAAAGCTGTCTTTCTGCTGGTTTCTTGGCTATTTTTTGTTTTGTTTTGTTTTGTTTTGACCATTTTGGTGAAACTGCTACAAATGCGAAGACAGTAGCAGTCTGACTGCTTTTACCTTCCTCACCCAGACAACTAACCCCTCAGGAAATCCTGCTCTAAGGTTTGCCTGTTCCTTCTGGCCACATGGCTTGCATGACGAGAAAGGGACCCCTGGGGACCCCAGAGATTCATTCTGTTTGATGCTTTCCTAAGTCTAAGCAGAGTGCCAAGGAGCCGGGCGATGTTCCTCTCAGGGGCTCTAGAATGAACACTCTGTACGAGTAAATCTTTTCTAAGGCAGAATAATTTAAGGTATTGATTTAGAATGTCACTGCAGGGCCACCGTATGAGTCACCCTGTGTTTCTGCTGTGCCACCTGTTATGCTATCAGTGAATCAGCTTAGACCACTTGGCACAGGACCGGGCCTGGCTGCCCCGGCCCTTTCCTGGGAGCTGTGTAAGGAAAATGGCGTAATGAGGGCTTGCTGTAACCCAGAGTTAAAAGGCACTTGCTTCCCTCATCGACTTCCTGTGTGTTCAGGTGAAATGTCTCACTGTGTAATCCCAGAAGAGCCAAGAATGGCTGTATCCAAGGGGACAGAAATCACAGCCAACAATAGCTTGCAGTCCAAATGAAGGCCTAGTAAAATGCCCCCCCAAAAGACCCAGAAACACTTAGTAAGGATCCCATTTCACTGTGGAAGTTAAACATAATCAGAGTGCCATTTAAAATATTAATTATCCCTATTCATAACAGTCAGTAGTCAGCAGGAGCCCAAGCACCTGGTAAGTTTACAGAACTAGATAAGGACATTTTCAGAGAATACTACTAATGTCCCTGTGAAGTGGTGACATGGGCAAATTCCGGAATGTCTGAGAACTCCTTTTAAGCCATAACAGCAGAGCGTCTTATGAGGCCGCCTAGGAAAGCCTTCCGCATTGTGAGCAAGGGTAGAACGGAGCAGCTCGGAGCGTCTTCACAAAGGCCTTAGCTCAGCTTTGTGCATTCAGGGCAGGATCTTATCCGTGAGCCGTATCATCTTAACCTGAACCACTTGATGTCCTAATTCCACCCAGCTTTTTTCATTTTAGAAAGATCTAAAGACAAATCAAAGGAATTAATTTTGCTATAACACTAAGTACGATTCATTTTACTGGTCAGTCATTTCACTGAACTCGATTTCTGATCAGGAACTTAGAGACCCTAAACTTGAGTTTGAACTGTGTTTATTTACAAAGTCTCTTGTAGGAATAGATGCCCCTTCAGCAGAACCAAAGATGGTAGCCGTTTCTAAAATAGCCCAAAATGCATGTAGCCTGAACAGCCAACAACAAACGAGAACCATCAGATTACCGGTAGTGAAATATCATCCATGAGGTCAATAGCCTTTAAACAGGATTATGATGATGATAGTATAAAAACTGGAAAACAGTTTATGGTAAATGGAAAATAGCAGAGAGGTTTATATGCTCTGGTCGCAGCTATATAAACAGTATGCACGTGGGCAAAAGAACAATAATATGTAAGTAGTTGCATTTGGACGGGATGATTGCATGTGCTTTTCTGCTATATTTGTAAAAACTTTTCTTTGATGTTAATATGTTGAATTTTTAAATGATGATGCATTTAGCACCATTGAGCTCTTAAATAATTGAAAAACGTGGGGCTTGTTTTTTCCATAGTCATTCCTCATAAAATCGGCCGAGTCATAGAAGGAAGTCCAGCCGATCGGTGTGGGAAACTGAAGGTTGGCGATCATATCTCTGCGGTGAATGGGCAGTCCATTATTGAACTGTCCCATGATAGCATTGTTCAGTTGATCAAAGATGCTGGTGTCACTGTCACGCTGACGGTCGTTGCCGATGAAGGTAAGCACCGGTGAACTCGCCTTCCCCTCGCTGGTCAGAGGGGCGCAAAGCCTGTTGGAGGCTGTGACTCCCCCCAGCATTTCCAGGGTCACTGCAGTGGTAGAACTGTTTGCATCCCCTGGAGCCCCATGCTTTGCCTTTCCCACTTACTGAGCTTAAGCGTTTATTACCAAGTGGTCAGTACCTCAACAAAAAGAATGGAGCTCGTGAGTGGAAGACATTGGAATCCTTTCCAGATCTTTTCTTTTTTTAAGATTTATTTTATTGTTAGAGAGACAGAGATAGAGAGACAGAGAAGGGGGAGGGCCCAGAGCAGTCTCCATAGTTTCACATCATCAGTTTTGACATAGTTGTATTCCACACAGGTCAATGTGGAGCTGTGAGGGGCAGGAACCGACCGGGGGCCTCCCGCATGGGAGACGAGCCCCAGTTCAGCACATGGGTTTGCACAGGCTGGGTCCGGGACTTGATCCCCAGACCTCGCAGTTGCAAAGCAAACGCTCAACCTGCTGAGCTATTCTGGCACCCCCCAGGTCTTATTCTCTTAAAGTGATGTCTTAAGTCCCTGTGGAGAGAAAATCCTTTGAAGAGCTGGAGGCAGGGCTTTGTTCTGGGAGCTGCATTGTACATGCGGGGAAAGGGAGTCAGTAGAATGGCCAGTTGAGGCACAAAACACAGTTAGCATCTTGCCTGGCTTTCAAGCTGCCTTTTCTAATTAGGAACCCTTTTCAATAGCACCAGTTCATATGCTGTGTTTCTGAATTACAAGGTAACCATTAAGTAATGCTGATCTCATTTTTCCTAATTTTGTAAAACTAATGAGAAACCAAAAGCAGCAGATTTAGGAAGGGTCAGTCTTGCGTATTAAAATTTCCTGTACTATAATGCGTGTTCATGTCTCATCCCTCCCTCCCTCCCCCCGCCCCCAATTATCTTCTCTTTAATCGAGTCAGTTTTCAGGTCTTTTCATTTTCGATTCTTCTTCCTTTCTCTCCCTACTGCTCCACTCTCATACACTTCAATCTAAGGCATTATATAAATTTCCTTTCTGCCCAAGATCTTGGGGAGATCCTTTGTCGACCTGAGTTCAACTGGCCACTCTCTGAGACTCTTTTTAGTTCTGGGACCTTGTGACATCTCTGCTTCTGCTCTCTTCCTTCTCTGGTCTGTTCCACACTCTGCCCCACAGTGCTGGTCCTTTCTCCCAGAATCTTCCCCAGTAGAAGCTCCAGTGCTTTCCCACTCTCTGCACAGAAAGCGTTTTGTTTTGTTTTAATGATTTTGCACTCAGCCTGCCTTTTAGATGTACCTCCCAAGCCCTATCCTGAGCTAGCTCCCATTGCCCTCTGTGTGCATGGCCTTACTCCCCGGAATTCCACAGCACTGCTCGTCTCTGCGACTCACTGGGCCTTGTTCTCCTGTAACTATCTCCTTGTTAACGTGGAGTCTCCGCTCTTGAGGACAAAGAAAATATTGCCAGTTGCCTGTGTTACTTTCATAGGTGTTCAGTAAATATTGTTTCAATGAAGGAATGAGTAATGGCTGAAGGAATGATCAAAGGTGGGAATGGACAAAGTGAAAGTCCAGAGATGTTTAGTTCTGTGTCTGTGCCTAGCAGAGGTGATAGAAACCCATCCAAGAAGTAAGGCTTTTGACAGATTTCACAGACACCTATTCCCTAGTTGTATGACCTTAAACAAGCCATTTAGCATTTCTACCCATCAGTTTTTATGTGTAGAATGGGAGTAATAATATCTGTTTCAGCATCGCTGTGAAGATTAAAAGTGAAAATGTACATAATCTGCATAAGGGCCCTAAGGTTCGCATCGAATGGTCACTGTCCTAATTTGACCATATCTTTGCATAGCTGGCTCCCTCGGGTCTGTGCTTAAATCTTAACCACCTAAGGAAATAATATTTAATAAAACTACATGGCTGATACTGTCTTTAAATACTTCACATCTGTTAACTCATTCAGTGCTCACAGTAACCCTAGGTAGGCACTGATTTTTCCATTCTGGAGATAGGGGAACTGAGAGGCAGCACCGTGAACTCACCCCTGGCCCTGAAACTGGTAGGTGAAGGAACCAGTATTTACTTGAATTGGGCAGTCTAGCTCCAGAATCTGCCTCTTTGCCGCTATTCCTCCCATAACCACAGCTTCTGAAATAACCCTTGGCCGGCTTCTCCGGCCCTCCTCTAGTCCCTTATGCTGCCTTGCTCTCTTATTGCACTTAATGTCTACCTGAGATTATGTAACTATTTGTTTGTTGCCATCTCCTCTTCCAGAATGTAAAATCCTAAAATCCACGGGGTTAGAGATTTTGTCATGTTCACTGCGAAATCTCAAGGGCCTGATACAATATTAGGCACATAGTAAGTACCCAATAAAATTTTTTTGAACAAAGAATTAGTGTTACTTAGTGTGATTTGGGTCAGATGTCTTTATCTCAGTTTCTTTATCATGATCTCTATAGCCGGCTTCTCAGCTTTAAATTTGTTCTGTGACCCACAAAGAAAAGTAGGCGTCAGTGCCATAGGAAATAACATTTCAGGGTTGTTCTACGAACGATGGCTGCAGTGCACGTATATCACCCTACTGGCATGCAGTAGAGGCAGAAGCTTCTAGAAGCAGTGGAACTGCAATAGTGGGAATCAGCATTTCTCAAACCATCTACAGAAAGGCACGAGTGGTTATTTTCCAATCCTTCACAGACCAGCATTTTGTGAAGTGTAATAAGAATTAAAATAAAACACATAAAATTACTGTGTCAAATCCTTATAAAATTTTCTAAATACTTAAACTCTCAATAACTGTGCACATCTTAACTGCTAACTGTGCACATCTTAACTGCTGACTGTCCCATGAACCACACATTGAGCAGCATTGAGATGGATAGTTCAGGAGTAGAGAGACCACTTCTTTCTCTTAGTACAGTTTTTTTCTGCCAAATTACCCTTTATTGTTGATGGTGTTGTCTCTGAGAGATTGTCCAAAATTGCTGTCATTTTTCTTAAGAGTGAAATTTAACTTTGACGTTCTGGCCCCAATACTTCTGGATATACTCTTACAGTTTCCTATGCAATGCCAGTGAGTGTTTAGGAAAAACGGGAGGGTGGAAGGAAACTCCCTAGTAGATACATATTATAGTGTCTATTTCATATGTATCGCAGCCTCTCACACCACACTCACATTTGACTTGACATGTAAAAATCACATTTCAACTGCACCTTTTTTTTTTCTATTATACTCTGAGTTTTATTACACTATGGAACCATTCAGACTCTTATTTTTCTCAAAAAAAAAAAGTAGAAAGTGTCTCTTCTGTCCATAAAAATCCCATTCATACAGTTTGAGTCTTCCAGATTTCTCATGGCATTTAGTATAAAATCTAAAGAATCAAGTGAATATTTAAAGCTCTAAAGCTCTTTTCAGAAATCACACATTCCAAGTGTTGCATCCCATCTGATATGGGATGCGTCTCTCCAAAAGCCACTCACTGTTAAGAGGTACAGGACAGTTAATTGGGGAAAGACAGACATGTTCTCTTCATTCTCTTTTTCTCCTTTCGCTTATTTTGCCAAAGAAATAGTTAACCCGTAGTTAACCATGTCGTGTCTGGTATAAAACTCTAATGCTCGTGACTTGGGTCTGTCTGTCTCGTGGAGTTCCCACCCCCACCACCTCCACCACCGTAGTGTCTTGTTCTCAAGTATAGAATGTAAATTAATTATGCCTGGCTGTTCTTGTTTATTGTAAAGAAATCTTTCAATTGTATTATTTTAAAAAACGCATTTCTAAATTTGTCTCAGGTCTTGAACATGCCATTTTAATAGTGAACACAAGCTACCAAAGTCCACTAAGGACTATGGTGGAATGGTTCTGGTAGTGTTGCCATGATTTTTGTTTCCATTTATCTGTTTAGTCCCATTTGTCCCCATTTTCCACTGTCCTTTCTCTCCTTACTCCCACTAGAGACCAGTCCAGTGTGTTGTAAATGACTCATTTTATTGATGTGTCTTTTAAAATACATATTTTTGTGTGTTGGCATTTATTTTTGAGTTATGTAAATGGTATTGAATTATAGATTTTATGCAGATTTTTTTCCTCAGCACCATATGCTTTCCTTTTAATGTCACTTTCAGGATCCAGTCCAGGATTTACATGACATTTAGTTTTCATATCTTTTTTCTTTTGATATATGATTCATATACTATAAAATTCATTATTTTAATGTATGCGATTCAGTGGTGTTTAGTCTATTTACAAGGTTGTGCAACCATCACTACTATTATAGAATGTTATATCACTCCTACAGAAACCACTAATTAACTTTCTATCTTTATGGATTTGCTTGATACTTCAAAAATCAAACTGTAATTTTTTTTTTTTTTAAAGATTTACTTTATTGATTTTTGACAGAGAGAAACAGAGACAGAGAGAGACAGAGAGAAGGGGGAGGGCCCAGAGCAGTCTCCATAGTTGACATTAGTTTTCCATATAATTCCACTCCACAGGTGGGCACAGGGCTGTGCAGGGCAGGAACTGGGCCGGGAGCCTCCCACATAGGTCCCGGCAAGAATTGAACTGGGGGCACACCCCAGCTCAGCATATGAGTCCGCATGGGCCAGGACTGGGATTCGATCCTTGGTCCCCGGGGCTTCAAAGCGAGCGCTTAACCCTCTGAGCCATCCCAGCTTTCCCAAAA
>PVKE010026492.1:0-22279 GCA_004027555.1 Craseonycteris thonglongyai
TCTGCAAGTAGATCTATTAATTATTTGGGCTTGTGAGGGAAATGGAAGAATCTATCCAACTCTTGTCATTCTGCCTTGATCTCAGAATTGAAAATGCTTCACCATGCATTCTCAATTCTCTACCACTCCACATACTTTCCTGATTATTTTTATTGAGACTCAACAATTACCAATGAGGGAAGGTTCCAAGTGTATATACCTCTATATAAACCTCTCTACAGCCATAAGCCTCAAATTTTCAAGTGCCTACTTTCATCTAACTTCCTATAAACCCATTGTATTGAGGAGCCCAATGTAGAGAATTTCAACACCCTTCTTCTAAATTTTTATTCACTTAATGACACTATTACAAATTATGTTGCCCAAATCAAAACTTAAAAATCAACCTTGATTCTTTCTCTTTCATTTCCCCACATCCACCTGACTATGAAATATATCTTAAATATGTCCTCATTCGAGTTTATTGACATTGCCCCCACTTAACCAATGGGGTGTTCAACATTTCTTACTTGGACTAAAGCAATAATTTTAGAGGCTTGAAAAATCTATACTGTACATTGAAATCTATGCTGAGAAAAGCAGAGAAAACGTACTAGGAAAAGAAAAGTTATGTATAGTGTTGGTTAGCCATTAATTTTTTCCCCAAAAGTCACACATTTTTTAGGATCTTTCACTGGTTCTTTATTGTTTTCAGGAAAACTTCCTCATTTTGTAACAAGTCATAAACATTACTTTAAATTTGGCTTCTACCAAATTTTCTAAGCTCTCGTTTGCTTCTTGTAATGCTGTCACATTTGCTCTTTTGTAATAGCTCCCACTCTCATTCATCCAGATCCCAGGCAGTTTGCTTGCCTAATGAATTCCCTGCATCCTTACAGTTATACTCAAGGGTCACGTCAACTATGATACAAATATATATTCTATATGAAAAATATATTGCAAGGGGTTAAAATACCGAGACAGTAGGTAAGGTGATCAGCATTTTCATGCAAGAAGTGAGTTGTTCGGGGATGTCAGGATAGCTCAGTGGTTGAGCACTTGCTTCTCAATTGCAAGGTCTGGGGTTTGATTCCTGACCGTGGCCCCAGACATTCAAACCAATGTGCTGAACAATGGCACAACTGGTGGTTGCCATGATGGCATGGTAGTGAAGGTTCTCACCTCTCATGCAAGAGGACCCAGTTCAGTTCCCCCCTACCCCCAGTATGGTCCCACATCCACTTGTGTGGAATGAAACCAGATCACAGCTAATGATGTTCAACTATGAAGATTGCTCTGGGCCCTCCCCCTTCTCTCTCTCTCTCTCTCTCTCTCTCTCTCTCTCTGTCTGTCTCTCTCTTTCTCTCTCTCTCTCTCTCTCTGTCTCTCTGTCTCTCTCTCTCTCTCTTTCTTTCTTTCTCTCTCTCACTCTCTTTCTCTCACCTCACAAAACAACAAAATAAATCGGAGGAAAAAAGTACGCTGTGAAATAGGCCATAAAAATAGAATTCATTTGACAAAACTGAGAGGATTTGTGGATAGATCTTCCAAGGGGAATATGAACCAAGTCTTAGAAGCAGGATACATTGAATAAATCTGGCTGGTTGCACTGGTATATCTATGAAGAACAATGTTAGATAAGGCATTAGGGTGTTGAAAATAAAAAGATTAGACTATGGAATGTTTGACACTGAAAGTGATAAATATAGACTAGGCTAGTTGGTTTGAAATTATTTATACTGCAACATGATATAAAGTCACTGAAAATTTATAGGCAGATGTACAGTGTGAGTAAAACCACAAAATATATCTTTCTAAAACTAAATCACTAGAAAATGGAAAGTAGCACCATAACATTTTATCCTTCCTCATGTTCAATTCCACTGTGCTTCAATAAAAATTATGTTCCTTTAGTTGAAGAGAGGCACTGTGATGGGCTGACTTGAAGTGCTGGTTCTGGAGCAAGACTGCTCATATTTTTGCCTCTCAGCTCCCTCACTGCCATCTATGTGGCCATTGGAAAGTTATTTCTCCTTTCTTTACTTGTTTCCTCCCAAGGAAGACAGAAATAATAACAACACCTTACTTACAGAATTGTTGTAAAGATTAAATCAGTTAATATACATGAAAGCCTTGTACAAGTAACTGACACAGCAAGCAATCAATAACTCTTAGCTCTTACTTCAAAAGTAACACATTTTTCTAAACATTTTTTTCCATTTCTCCAGCCTCTATTAAATCATCTGGTCCTAAAAATATATTACTTTTGCTAAAACCTTAGAACTTCAAATTACTACTCTGTTGTTGAATAGACAAAGTGTCTATTTATCACATAAAAGTGTTTATCACAGAGATGAGATAAGAGAACATGAGTGGATATATAATACAGACAGGAAGAATACAAACTTTTTAATAATCTGCTACTTATGGTCAGAGACTCTGAAATGAAAAACTCCATAGACAGCAGACTTTGCTTTGAGAATTACCATATCTACAGTATGCTGGTGATAGTGGCAACTCAGACTTTATCATATTGCAAGCAGTCTGACAACCTTCCTTGAGCATAGAACTGGTTGCAGGAAAACTGAAAACTTTCAATTTAGTTCTGCTCTCCTTGTCTTTCCCCAATTCTTAATCTTACACTTAAAGAAAACTTATTAATGTTTGGAATACCTTTAACAATGGATATGTTGCTATAAGGCAACAGAAAAATAGCTCAATTCCCAGAAGCCAGTGGGGATATGAAACCCTACAATACACAGTTTAGTAAAAGAGAGAATATAGATTATTACTCAAGGTTCATAATCCCTCTGGAATTGCCAAATTCTGCCATAATATTAAATATTAAACCCAAAAGCTATTGTAGACCTAAAACTTGGTATTTTAATTATGTAATCCATATTACTTCAATAGAAACACTAATTTTAGAGTTGATGAGCTTAGAAACACAAGAAAATGTTTGCATAATCATTTAGTCATTCATTTAATTTGTGGACATATGTTATTTTAGTAAATGACCATGTTCAGATAAAGGTCACCCTGTATCTGAACACTGCATCAAATGGGTACCTTAAGTTAGACTGGTAGCAAATCCTCAGTTTTTGTGATGCTCATGGAAGAAAAATTGGGTCAGTGATCAAAAACATTTGAAAAATGCTTCACAAAATATTCATTTTTTGAAGATTCATAATGCACCTTTATATATTAAAGTCCCTGAGATGTCCTTTAATAAAGGAGTGTGTTTACTTTTATTAAACCCAGCATTTCTCAAATATATTTTGTCATAGAAACTCTGTTTTTCTGTACTTCTAATTGACATCCCATAAAAATAACAGTCTAAGAAACACTCTGAAAAATGTTGCCCTAAGGCTCATTGTTTATTTCCCTATAATACAGTCTGGGTTCAATACCATAAAACACTTAAGTCTGACCAGTTTTCTTTCTTTCTTTTCTTTTTTTTAAGATTTATTTTATTGTTTTTGAGAGAAGGTGAGAGAGAAAGATAGAGAGACACAGAGAACAGGGCAGAGCCCAGAGCAGTCTCCATAGTTGTACATCATTAGTTGTGACACAGTTCCATTCCACAAAGGTGAATGTGTGGCCACAGGGGGTGGTAACCAAACCAGGGCCCTCCCACATGGGAGGTGAGAACCTTTGCTGCCATCCCAGTGGTTACCAGTTGCACCATAGTTCTGGCATATAGGCTGCGTACAGGATTTGATTCCCAGCCTTTGCAATTGCAAGACAAGTACTCAACCTGCTAAGCAATCCAGGCATCCCCATGATGAGTGTTCTTGATGTCTACTTTTGCTATTACATTGTGATGCACCCTTGTCTGGGCCTGGGTCTGGCAAACCAGAGGGGTTTTATATCCATATCCCATGCCTGTCCTGAAAGTCAGCAGTTCTATCTACAAGAAACTTCAAATTGCATAGTCAGGACATTTGACCTGCTTTAGGTTGTCTAATCTAGACTTTCAATTAGGATTAACCAAAACTCTAAATAATAATTCTATTAGTTATTTGCCAAAACACCTTAGTCCATCCAATTCCTTCATTACACTACCTAATAAAACTATTTTCCTAGTATATTATATTAAACAACCAAGAAAATTAAAAGCTCACCTTATATCTTGCAATTTGTAAATGCTGAGAGAAAAAGTACATTAATTCTGAATTCATTTCAAAGCACACACTGACAGTGAGTTATATTAATCTAAGTCTTGATTCTAACCCTGTTTATTAATGACCTCCAGCCTCAAATGTCTTTCAGATAAGATTTTAATGTAAAATCACTCCAAACTATGTGATTCTTGTATGTATGTAAGTTTATGTATATGTGTGTACAGGATAGTGTAAATTTATTAATTAAGCCCTTAAGAACAATAGCAGTTCCACATTTAAATTCTGAATCTTTTTAGAGCTTGTAAAGTGGCTATACAAATCTAGTTTCTAATGATTGACACTGTGATCAGCCATCAAGCACATTATGTCTTTAATCAGGTATAGAAATGAAAATGTAATATTTATCACCCACTGTTTTAGAACACTGTAAAATCACTGTTTAAATTTTTCAGGGAATGAAGCCACAATAATATAATTTCCAAAAAATCTGAAATTTAAAATTCCCCAATTTCATTATATTAGATTCTCAATGGTTACTTAACATTGGGAAATATGCAGATGAAAATCTTTCTTCTTTCTAAAAATTAAGAGTAAGCCTTGATTTTATGTTGCAATATTTATTTCACTTGCATTATTTAGAAAATTTTATACAACTCAGTGCAGTTAATCGATATGGATTCCTAAAATACTAGATGGTTTTATAAGGGATGCTCCCTTTATAGTCACTATAATTTGATGGGAAAGTCATTTCCAATTCACCCTGAATTCATGTGATTTTCTTAATTTGCAAAATGTGTGTTAGAGTCCTAATATTTAATTTTTTTTATCAGCATTCTCCTCTCATGCGCCATTTTTGATCGCCTTAATTTTTTTTTTGACCAGTTAAAATTTTCTAATCAAATCTTTATATGTTAATTACCTTGTTTATTAATTAACATCAAAATAAATAATTTACCATATCATTAAAACAGACTAAACAAGAATGTTAATAATCTCTGCTGACACCACCTTTAATTTTGTTAAAACTATTTTCTGATTTCTAACTTTAACCATAATATATAAGTGTGTCATGTTTTTATCTCAGGCTCTAAGTAAAGGGTAAGATTTTTTAAAGCTTATAATTATTTGTAAAATATAGGTAAAATATATCCCAGCTTTGCAGTGATTTAATGATCTATACTTTACTTCTGAGAAGAATATGAGGCTTTACCAAGTCTTTTGTTGCAATAAAATTTGTGATTGAGTTATTTCTGGAAAAAAAAATACCGACGAAATAAATCAATAGGAGCTAATGTAAGTCAAATAGAGACCTTAATGAAATAATTTTGAAGACTACTTAGAGAACCCAAAGCACAAGATTTCTTGAGAGTTTAGGGATAGGAACTGGAAAGCCTTCTGTTCCATGGCTTTTGAGTAGGTATAGAAGTCTGTATATATGCCTTAAGGTGTACGTCTGTTTTTGTGTACTCATATCTATGTTGTATGTCGGGAGAGGGGGAGGTTCTTTTCTTTTCTTTCTGTTGACTTTATGCTTCATTCTTCTAGATAGGATTATAGAGCGTCTCAGTGTACCTGGAGGGAAATAAAAACTTTGCAGTCTGAAGTTTATAACTTAGATCCCACCATATGCAGGCATTAACTGACCATTTTTAAACAAGGTTAGTTATTCTTTCTCCAGGTGAGAGCTCAGCAGTTAAAACTAATCCATCTGGGAAAACTTCCCTTGAATGGTCACTACATCCAAAATCTCTGTAATAGTTATCACAAAGTTTGTATTCTTCACTGATCCCAAAGCTCCTACTTCAAAATAAATCCTGTGGTCAAATATAAATGATAATGATAGTAAATATATTGAGGGCTTTCAATAAGCCAGACAATATTCTAAGTATTTCACATGTATTATTTTGTTTAATCCTTACAGCAGTCTACAGTTCTATCTTTACTCTATTTTTCCCAGCCACTTTTGGGGGGCCACTTGGGATACTCACCCAAGGTTACACAATTAGAAAATGACAGAGTTGGAGTTGGAGTCCAGACCATCTGGCTCCAGGGCCTCTATTCTTAACCACTAAATTTTACTCTTTGAAAACACGGAGTTAAATCAAATTGAAACAATGATGGATTAAATTTTCTGTATGATTTCTTACTACCTTTAATATATTACTGTAAATTACAAATTTCCCAGAGCTGGATAAAGTGTAGAGTTTCCAAAATGTATATAATCATCAATTTTTTATTTTCATGGAGTATCTAAAGATACTAGTAGAACTTTTTTTTTGGGGGGGGGGGGTGTTGCTGTAGCTTGATATTCATTAACTAAGTGTACTTATTTTTGGTTTAATTTTAATTGGTTATAGAATTATCTTCTTATAGAGTCTAAAATGAATGAATGTGTCAACATGGATAGATGAAATCAAGTTGTGTGTATGCAACCAAATTCCATAAATTATTTTTATAAATCAATAGAAAAGGAAAAAAGCAGCTCATTTTCAGACAAATAAATAGAAGCAAAATGTTACCTAGGAAGTCATTTATGTATCAGACATAAAGCTTCAAGGATTCATAAATTCAAAGAAATGGTAACTTAGGAAGGGTATAACTTAGTTGAATTCTTTGGTGATAAATTTATGATAAGTTAAAAGTGGTGCCAAAAAAGCTGTTTCTTTCTAGAATTACTGTATTAAAAACAATCACCAACCCCTCTCACAAAAGAGTAATTTATTTAACAAACATTTACTTAGAGTCTACTAAATGCAGCAAACTGTCCTTTGGTTTTAGAAAATAATAGATGGGTAAAATGCAAATTCTGTCTTTGGATCTTTCATGAAAGATACTTAGATAACTCAGTCAGAGGAGAGATCATGTTCAAAGGAGGCAGAAATGCATATGAGAATATGAAGAAAGGCTACAGAAAGGCCATGGCATTTAAACTAATCAAGGCAGGTAGTAGGAGGAGAAAGGAGTGATTGTTGGGAAAAAGAAACTTAATGACTTCAGCACAGAGAAGGGGAAATAAAAAGAAAAAATAAATAATTTAATTATATCCTTGTGTCTGTAAAGGAATAGGTGGCCAGATATGCAGGGTAGGCAGAAAAGGGCAAAACCCTGCCCTCTGACAGAATGTACCGAGAAAACAGTGTGGAATGGCGGTTATAAGCATGGGCTGTGGAGCCAACCAGTTCTCACCCAGAATTCAGTAGCAGTGGCTTTCAACTGGGAGTGACTTTTGCTCCCCAGGAGACTTTTGACAATGTCTAAAGACATTTTTAGTTGTCATAATTATTTAAATGTTGTATTTAATATTGTAATACCTTAATAGGTTTAAAGTAATACTACATTTAACATTTAAGACAATGACATTATGGCTGTAACACACTGCTTACTGACATTTAAAAGGAAAAATATCATGTCTTTCATTTCTGAAATCAGTGGACTAAATATTTCAGGAAAAAAATTTCTAGTGAACATAACTAAAAAAGATGAGTGGGATATAAACATTGTCTTCCCCAAATCATCAAATAGCTGATTAGTAAGGAATTAAAATGCCAAGACACTAGAAAGGATGTGAATTCAGTTTTAACATAGCAATTATGAAAACTTTGCCCAGAGAATTATCCCCAAAATTTTGGTTACCACCAAAAGCTGAGCTACTTTTTATTTTATGTACTTTTAACATCATCACAAGCCTTAGATGGTCAAAAGGAGCCTTCAGGACCTATGAAGTGTGTAATCCTGCTAAACTGTCTGCTTCGGTTTGGAATTCAAGAGCCATATATCATGATTAAGAGGAAAGAAGCAACCATCATCTGGGTAGACTAGAAAACTCCAAACTCAAATCTTAGTGTTAAATTATGCAGACCAATAGTGACTCTACAGATCCAGCAGAAGCAATGCAAATCTTTTTAAAAGGAAGAGACAGAGATAGTAGTCTGAAGAGGCATGGGAAGAGAGTAGAGTGCCAAACAGAAGAGAGCTGGAAAGAGAGAGAGAGAGAGATCCAAAGATCCAAAGATCTGCTAGGGGTCCCTGGAAGTATTCAGCTGAGTGCAGATCAAACATGTATGTGAAAAAAATTACCTTAGTTCAGAAGAATTACTTGAAAGGATTATAGGAAGCAATCCTTGGAAAAAGCATAAGGCTGGGACTAGATTATATTTCTACAAGACAAAAGAGAAAAATATTGCAATTCACGGGCCCTCAGGTAAAGTATTGAGAATACAGTGCCTCAGTAGGAGAAAAAAATTAGTCCTACATTAAAGGCTGCTCTGATTTTGTCTAACAAAAAAAGTTCAAAAGCAAATCTTAACAGAATGAAACTTTGCAAATTTCTTAACTGTGTCTAAAATAAAGCTCAGGAATATTGATAAGAATTGGGGATTGGGAAGCTGGGATGGCTCAGCGGGTTGAGCGCTCGCTTTGCGGCCCCGGAGACCAGGGATCAAATCCTGGCTCTGACCCCTGCGGATCCATGTGCTAAACTGGGGTGTGCTCCCAGTTCAGCTCTTGCTGGGGCCTATGCGGGAGGCTCCCGGCCCAGTTCCTGCCCTGCGCGGCCCCACACCCACCTGTGGAGTGAAACTATATGGCAAACTAATGCTGTAAACTGTGGGGACTGCTCTGGGCCCTCCCCCTTCTCTCTGTCTCTCTCTGTCTCTCTGTCTGTCAAAAATCAATAAAAAAAATTTTTCAAAAAAAAAAAAAAAAGAATTGGGGATGCCAGGATAGCTCAGCAGGTTGAGCACTTGCCTTACAACTGAGAGGTCTGGGGATTGAATCTTGGCTCCAGCCCATGCAAACCCATATGCTGAACTGTGGCACAACTGGCAACCACCGGGATGGCTCCACCATGAAGGTTCTCACCTCTCATGCAGGAGGCCCCCAATTCAGTTCCCCCCACACACGGCCCCACATGCACCTGTGTGGAATGAAACCATGTCACAACTAATGATGTACAACTATATAGACTGCGCTGGGCCCTCCCCATTTCTCTCTCTCTCTCTCTCTCATCTACTCTCAAACAATTTAAGAAAGACATAATGCAAATTTTATGCAATTTTTTTCCAAAATTGAAGAGGATATATTCTTTCTTCATTGCAGTTAGTCTCACAAGTATATGCATATGTCATAACTTAGAAAAATGTACACTGTAAATGCATGCAGTTTGCTTATGTCAATTATAACTCAATAATGTATTTTAAGAAGGTTTACAAAGTGTGCCCCCATAAATAAGAAATGGACGATTTCCACAGAAAAATGACCAGCATCTAACAAGAAATACAAATAAAAGCAATAGTGAAATATTGTTTTGTAACTCTCACCAATTTTGAAAATAAAAAGATAAAATGAATGCTGACAAAGTTGTGTTACAAGTATATTTAAATACTGCTGGTGGAGGTCTAAACTTTTCACCCATTATGAAAAACAACATGGCAAGATATATCAGTTTTCATAAGTAGTTTAGTCTTCATTTATTCAATAAACTTGATTTTCATCTTATGTTCTAAGAAAATGGTTTAACAATTGAAAAAGCTATCAAGACCAAGATGTTTCCTTCATTATGCATAAGAGAAAAAAATATAAACAATTCAAATATCAAACAGTAGGAAAGGTTTTATAAGTCATGTTGCTGATACATTATAAAACTTCTTAGAAAAAGAAAAAGAAAAATTAAAAACTAAATGATTGAAGAAGTGAAAATATAGATGTCAATATTATGTGTGATATCATTATGACTATTTTAAATGTATATTTATTGAGAGAAAACAATGTCTTGATGTAATATGTCAAAATAAAAGTAATTATGTTACAGTGGGGGCAATTGGCTGCTTTAAAAAATGTTAAGGTCTCTGTTACATTTGTTTTAATAGAGGTAAAAAGGCACTCCACTTGATCTGTTTCTTACAACACAGTCTTTCTCTTTTTTAAATTATTAATTCTTTGAAACAGTTTTCTATTAAGGTGACTAAATTATATTCACCTATATATTTTCTCCTAATTTCATCAGGAATCTGAAGTACAGACTCCAGCCATAGAACAGTGTGAAGCCCTGAAGTAGGAGATAATCTCATTAAGATGACATCAGCTCAGCTAAGTGGCTGTGAATATGAATGCAACAGTGACACTGTGACTAAGGAAGTTTCTACTGTGATTGTTGCATTCTTCATTGTGCACAAAAGCTTATGAAAAAAAAGTAACAAAAGCAATAATAATTAAAATCTTTGCACAGTTAAATATCCACAGAAATTTGCACCCAGCCTCTTGGTCAATTGATTGTGCTTGGAACTGTAGATCCTTCAATGTATTTGCTTTCAGTAGAATCTTGTTTGATGAATTTGTTTCTTATAAACTGCATGAATGCTTATTTCTGCATTTTTCAAACATGTTTGTGCACTAGGAAAAAATGTTACTTGCCCATTTTATTTTTTTCTCAATCTGCTTTTCAAAAATTTATTATTTTTTTTATTTAAGTATAGTTGGCGTACAATATTATATTAGTTTCAGGTGGACAATATAGTCATTTGGCATTTATATACCTTATAATGTAATCACCATACTAAATCTAGTAATCATGTCACCACAAAAACTGATCACAGTTTTATTGGTTAAATTCTCCTTCATTCACTGGCAACCATCAGTTTGATCTCTGTTTCTCTGGGTCTGTTTTTGCTTTTGTTTTTTTTATGTGTGTGTATGTTTGTTTTGTATTTTTAGATTCCACATAGAAGTGAAATCATATTGTATTTGTCTTTCTCTGCCTAACATTTCACTTAGCATAAAACCCTCTAGGTCCATCCATGTTGTTTCTCTTGTGCATTTATATTGACATCATTTCCCTGTTTGCCAATTACCTGTAACCTAATTTTTATTACAGAAAACACACATTCAAATCATGTCAGCCATTCTAATAGCTTATTTATCTCAACATGCTACACCACAATGCAATATAAGTCCATGGATTCTTTCGTTTGCTTCATAAAAGTTTTTTAAACCTCCCCATCTGTAAATTTAGAAATATTTATCACTCACCTAATAAGATGGCTATGAAAACTAAATGAGAACATGTGTTTATGGTATTTAGCATAGTAAAATGTTTATTGTCATTAGCATTAACTTCTGTGGATGAGTTTCTAGGTAAACCAAACCAATCAGAGATAACTAATTCTTTTAAACATTACCATATCGGAAATGGATTGTTTTTATAGTGCATCATGAGATTTAAATTTTGGTCACGAACATTATTAAATTTACCTTTGTTAGAAATACAATATTTAACAAAACAGTTGCTTCCAGTAGTGGAAGAAGTTGACTTTTGACAGGAATGTATAGATTATAGAGAAATGTGAATATTAATGCTTATTTAATAATGTGCAACAAAGTTATGATTTACAAATAACTATTAAACTGAAATGAGAATCTACTTTAAGAAAATACATAATTTAGAAAACATTGATCAAGTCCAATTTAGGATCAAAGATAAAATCTTTACTACAAATGGATTCTAAGGAGAATCACATTTGTGAAAGACTTTGATGCCAAATATATCTTACAAAGCCATCTTCTTCAAAAGTTATCATGGGACAAGCTTTCAAGTAAATACAAAAGATAACAAGTAACATAAAATAGCACATGGTCACATTAAAACAGAAATAGATACTGTTTCTTCAAGCCAGAAATAATATCAGTTAGCCTGTTAATCCAATTCCCTCATTATATAAATAAGAGTTCAGAGAAGTCAAGTGACTTCCTCAAGGTTACATAATATAATATAACTAACATACCATATATATAATATAACTAATATACTATTATATGCCAACTATACTTAAATAAAAAATAATAATAAATTTTTGAAAAGCAGATTGAGAAAAAAATAAAAATGGGCAAGTGACATTTTTTCCACATAGTCCACAGCTGATATAACCAGTACTAGTATTCTTAATTTCTAGTGCTATGCTTATTTATCTTCTATATCACACTTTATGTCATGTCAAATATAAAGAGACACATAATGGGGCATGCTATAAAAGGTAGTATATACCATGGTCAAAGCCAAATGTTAGCTATGAGTGAAAGATTTGCTTTTGCTTTTTCATTAGTCAGTAAATCAGTTATAATAGATAGCCAATGGCAAATTAAAATATCTCATGTATTACTGACAGCCATAATTCTTTTATTTCAAACCCACTGTAGCCAAAATTTACATGTGAATATAATTGTGCTAAAAAATAACATCTTAAGTAATTATTTTTGAAAACTTACCATTTTAATCAAAACAACTAATTAATTTATTCATTCATCTTCCATGCTTACGGCTTCAGTTAGTATTAGGTCATATTTATATTATATATGAAAAGATGGGCAAAATTACAATCTTATTTCATTAGAAAACTTTTACTTAATTCTTTACTACAAAAATATCTGCAGAGACTGAAAAAAAAACCAACTCAGAACATTAATCCAATAATCTTTTTTGTTTTTCATGACAGAAAAGACATTGGAGATTATTGAGTTTCAGCATCTCAACTTATTAATGAACAAACTGTGACCCCGAGATTATTTGTAGCTGTAGGGCTATCGTGGCAAGAATAGATAAGTCTTGCTTATTCGTTCCAGAGATGTTTTAGTATATTTTAATATGTGGATCTGAAAATGTATAACCCCAGGATTGGCCTCTCAAATTGATAACTGCATAACTATATACCCTGAATACTAATAATGTTCTTAAAAGGGAAATATTTTAATCTGATGTGAGCAAATGTAATAAATAAAATAGGATTTTAGACACTTGTAGTGTAGCTTATCTCAGCGTGCCACATTAAGCTTCATTTACTGAACTTGCTAAGTGTCACAAGCCAAATCCCATCCTAGAGGAAAAACAAGAACAAGTGGGATGATTGAAATGAAATAAGGAGAGGTAATAAAAGTGTGAGGATAAGTGGAAAAAATTATTTTGAGGTGAAATTTTAAGTGTAAAAATAAAAGTGTCAGATTTTTAGAAGGAATAAATATATTATGAAGGTGAGTGGTTATAACAAATTAAAGAGAAACTCAAGGAGCATAATTTACTAGAAACAAAAAGCAAAGAAAAATGTAACCACCAACAGACCAAAATCTTCTTTCATGCATATAACTAGCCTGGGGGTTCTGGTAGGACAGAGAAATGAGGATAAAAAGACATCTTTAATAAAAGATAAGGAAAGTCACTTTTTATTTAAACACCAGATGGCACAGTCAGTAAGCAAAGGGTTTCCTATACATCGAGGGTTCGCATCACCACATGTAGGACAAAATGAGAAAAAATTTTTAAAAAAAAAAAGCTCCACAAAGGCCTGAAATTGTAAATACACACACATACACACACAAATACAAGGGAGAGACAGACAGTTATGCATGCATTCACTTTCTTAAGGATAAAAGGCAGTTGCCTAGAATAATCTCTTGTTAACTAGAGCTTCCAGCAATCACCATCTACGGGTACTTTTTTAAATTTCTTTTTTAAATTTTATTGTTTGAGAGAAAATAAGGTAGAGGGAGGGTCCAGGGTAGTCTCCATAGTTGTACATCATTAGTTGTGTCATGGTTTCATTCCACACAGATGGATGTGGGGCTGCAGAGGCAGGAACTGAAGCAGGGGCCTGCTGCTTGAGAGGTGAGTGCCTTCCCCATCATCCTGGGGGTTAGCAGTTGTCAGTTGTGTCTCAGTTCAGTACATGTGTTTGCATGGGCCAGGCCAGGATTTGATTCCCGCACTCACAGTTTCAAGGCAAATGTTCAACCTGCTGGGCTATCCCAGCATCCCACCATCCACTTTCTAATCCAATTCCCTTCCTTATTCTATTGCTCATGAACTAGTTCAAGATTCTAAAAAGTTGCCTGTGTTCTGGAAGTTTAGTTCAAGCCTATCAATGTTGCAGCATAAAAAAAGAAGAAATAAATTTCAATAATTAGTCATAATGAGGAAACAATATCAACACTCAGTTATCCATCAGTCTACCACAGTCATCTTTCTAACTTCAAAAAGTAATATTGAATATTACAATTTAAAGATTACCACACTGGAAAATAATTTTAATTTTTAGATCTATAAATAGTTGGGTTTTTTAAGTTTAATAAATTATTAGCCTAGAATGTGTGTGTGTGTGTGTGTGTGTGTGTGTACCAGATGTTCATTGGTATAATAGTATATTATATTTCATGTATTTACTCATACAGATTGTCTTCACACACAGGTGGCAGGATAAACAACCAAAATACACACATTCTACAGTCAAAGATTATTCTAGAATATGAAAACTGAACAATTTGAGGGAACTCAGGATGACCTAGGATATACAACTTCAGTAGAAGTTGTCATTATATCTCACTGGAAATGCAGAGAACTTCCCTAATTTATTCCTTTCCATAAAACAACCTTAGAGAATAAATCCATACAACTCACTTTCAGATGAAAAAACAAAGGTCTTTAACCTGAGGATGTGTATGGACCCCACCAGTCAGCTATAAACAAGATAAAAAACTGTCTCAGCTATCCTACATGGCTTCTGTACTAAGACACAACACCTCATTCAATGGCTCCCATTATCCAGTGTGTAGTTGAGTTTCTCCATTCATTTTCAATCTAGTAACCTTGAGATTTTATACCACTTAAGTTTTATTACTAGGAAATTACATATACTTTATCTCCACAAATACATTGAAATCAAATAAATGTAATGTAAATTAGTAATCAGGTGGTTTTAGGACTGCCTTTTAGTTAGATCTGTGGTAATTTGTCTCACAAATATATCACTGTGCAATCAAATTAATGTATACAATAAATTCTAAAGTGGTTCTTCTGCCATTGGAAGAGTATAAAGCATGCTGCATTTCAAGCAGTCTGAAAGTTCTCTCTGCCCTGCAGATTTTCTGTAGTGAGTACTAGTTTCTCATTAGGGCTGTCATAACTAACTCAAGTTACATACATGTTCTCCCTCCTGCATAAGTAATCCAAAGCTACAGTATGACCAAGATTTCCCATATAGACTTTGAGTTATGCCTTCTGCTACTAATATATTCCCAGCCTGCAAGCCTGTTATTAAAAATTCTCATGGGCTTATTCATTAGCTATCTCAAAGGGCTTCTTTGTCAGCCACATCAATCCACCTGAGAGAGATGATGATAGAAGTTGGCAGAAGGAGAAAATCAATCAATGGCTCCTTCTTGTAAAAGAGACTCCAATAATAGACAAAAGTAGCCTATAAATTAATCCTTTCTAAGCACATAAAGCTTCACAACCCTGCAAAAAGCAGGGTGCTGTGCAAAACGAGCTGGTCTGTCTTCAGCTCTCAAACGCATTTGCAATCTGACTTACCATTCCTCAGGGGCATCATTAGTAAAATGGAATTAATGCTTATGTCTTTCACCATAAATTAGTAACTCTGTTCTCTTCCTCGAATAACACTTTACCTCAAAATGTTTAAGATGTTATAATCTGTCAGCTACCAAAGCATTTTGACTGTTGCTTCTACTGGTAACTTTCTTCAAAGCATACTCCTGTGAGCCAGATAAAAATGTCATTACCCTATATTAAATTTTAGTGATTGTTAGCAGATTTTATTAACTTTAACATAGAATGGAGTTTTTATATTCAATCTAGTATATGATTTATTTAAAGTATGGTATTGTCACTACTATTATTATTGCCAGTATTTAAAACTATCATTTATGGTACCATATAAGATACTATGCCAGGTCTTTTATTTACATTACCCTACGTAAAATCAAAAACAAAAAACAAAACAAAACAGAACAAAACCCTATAATGAATATTTTTGCCCTATTTTTCAAATGCAGAAACTGAGCTTCAAAAAGGTTACCAGTATATTGGCTCAAGATAACTTGGCTAATTAACTGGCAAAACAGAACGCAGCTTTATCTGCCTCATATCCTATCTACTTACTTATGATGATCCTTTTCGAAAGGGTGTGGAAGTGCTTATGTTAGATAAGGGCTCTGTTTTTCCACTTCATTCAATTATAGATCTAATAAGTATTTTCTGAAACTCTAAGTGTCAGATAAGACATAGAGACTTGCAATGCAATGGAGAAAGAAAGCAGACCTGATTCCTACCCTCATGAGTTTACCAACCCATAGTCACATCAATAAGTAGAAATAACTGTGCGGAGTGCTGTAGAGAAACATTAAAATTACAGAAAGATAGGTATTTGCAACATCTCTGGGAGTGAAGAGGTCAGAGGTGTGTGTAAAAAGCATTTTCAAACAACAGAAAAAGGCTCAGTGACTAAGGCTCAGCTGCAGCAAGGTGATGCTGCGTAAAAGCAACTTCATGAACACATAAAGGGGACAAGGCCATGGTAAGAAAATAGGAGTCCTGTCATGAACCAGAAACTCTGTTAGATTGCTCACATCAACCTACACCAGTAACTCCTGCACCAGTAACTCTTACACCTATGTGTAGAAGGATGAATCATTTGCCTCACTTTACCCATGTGGAAAAGAAAATTATGTGACTATACAGGCACAGAGCCAAGAAATAGAAGGGCTGAGAGTTAAATTCTGGTGTGCCTCACCAGAAAGCTGGCACATTTTCACCCTGTTACAGTGAGTGGGAATTGCCAATTTGAGGGTGGGGGGGTTGCTTCAGAAAAACACACACAGCTAAAATTTTAAGTTAATTAAGAACTGTTTCATGACAGAACTGCATTGAGAAAACCTCTTGAAATGACAGGAACCAGAGGACAAGGGACATATCTAAAGAGAAAATATTTATGTAAGTATCACTGACAAAAATAAAGCTTGGAAGAGAATTACAACAAAAATGTCAACCATTGCCTGTCTCCCCCATGCACTCATCTTTTTTTTTTTCTCTTTAAACTCCAATTCAATTCACATCTTTGAAAGTATTCATGCCACGGACCTTGGTTTATGGAATGCTGACAGTTTAAATGTGGTTCTCCCAAATTGCTTCAGACTAGAAACCTAAGCGCATACAAAGTAATCATGTCAATAAGGATGACTATACTTTCAAATGCTTTCAAATGAGGTAACACAACTATGTAGTTGCTGAAATAAATGTACTTCTCCTTACAATATAATGAAGTTCGAATTAGGAAGTATGGCTCGCTTTTATGGAGAATTTCAGTATATCCTAAAATTAAAATAAAAGTATTTACATGCAAGACCCATATCCTAAACTCATGAAAGAGTCCTTGCGCGAAATCCTGTGCGTCTAAAACACATGTTTTAGAGATCACGGCCTAAACTGCTTCAAACTCATTGTTTGAGTCCGTCTGGAGTCTCTCCAGTGGGCCTCCCAATCTCAAGATCAGTGCTTTTGCTGAAATAACTTTTCTTCTTACAGTCATTTCTGAAAGCCTTCCTCATTCCTCAAGGTCCAGTGCATGACTTTTAGAGATATCTATAATGGAAATTATGATATAGTCATCATAGAGATAGACAAATCCTTTATTGTATTTACACAGTGCCTACCATAATGTATTTAGTCAACTCCAAATTCTGAATATACACTCACACACACAAAACATGCAAAACATCATTATAGTCAAATGAGGCAATTCTAGATTACAAGCATCCCCACATATTTGTACTTTTGTCCTTCTCTCAGGACAGTTAACTCACTAATGTTGCTTGAATAATTGTGGAATAGAGATCAAGATTAAAAAAATTTCTTCAGAAGTATAATACTTGGAGTACAAAGCAATATAATCTCTATACACTTATATCTAAATACTACAGAGCTGATAGGAACCTTGAAAATTATGGAAGAACCTCTTTTTTGATAGGTAATGAAATTGAAGCCAAGGAAACTAAGGAAATTTTTGAACAGTTATTCAGTGATGGAATCAAGATTCCCAACTCCTACCCTGCTTATCTCAAAGGTCTGATATTCATAAACTTTAAAAGTACTGGCTTTAATAACTCAATATGATGTTTCCACAATTTTGGAATATTTGGTTTAAGTATATCTTTTTTGAATTAAGTTTATTCAGGTGTAATTTATGTGCTTGAACTGACATCTATTTTAATTGTACATTTCTATTAGGCTTGAAAAATTGCATAGCCGTGTAACCACCATAAGAAGATAAATACCATTTCTCTCTTATCAAAACATTTCCTCAGTCAATCTCCACTTCACTTGCTGGGCCCAAGTAAAACCTTGATGCACTTTCTGTCATTGTAGAATACTTTTGCTCATTTTAGAATTTTGTGTAAGTAAAATTCTGCATACATTGGGTATGTAGCCTTTTTTGCCCAGAGTTTTTCACTCATCATAATTTGATATGTGTCAATGTTGTTGCTTATATCAGCAGTCAAGTAATTTTTTAATAAACAAGACTCCAGATTTTATTTAGATTTACAAGTTTTTTCCATTTATATCAATTGACAACTACTATAAATTTTGAGGAAAGATAAATAAAGTACACTGGTTTGGTAAGGAGTATAGCTTTGGAGTAAGACAAATATAATTTGGACTGGTATTAATTCTTATTTTATTTAACTCATATCGTCTGTGCATGACTCATGGACTTCATTTTCCTGAGCCTTAAAGTCATCATCTATAAAATAAGGATAGTAACCCACAACTCAGAACTATTTTATCAGATTAAGTGATATACTATATGTGCATGTATAACTTGTAAGAACTCAATAAATGGTAGCTAAATGAAATTACAAAATAAATAGGAGAAAATGCAGAAGACTATTTATATAAACTTGACATGAGACACAAAGAATCCACAAAAGATAAAACTAACAGAATTGAAGGCACCAACCAAGTAATTCAACAAATTCTTTGTGCCAGAAACTGGTATTAGGGATTCAGTATCATCTCCATATGATTTACATTCCATTATGAAACAGAAAGTTCTCTCTCTCTCTCTCTCTCTCTCTCTCTCTCTCTCTCTCTATATATATATATATATATATATATATATATATATATATATATATATATTTAATAAATATGTATATTTGTCAAGTTAAGAAAAATAAAACAGTTTAAGGAAATAGTGGTAGAGGCTACTGTATTATATTGGACAAATAAGAAAAACTAATGTGAAGTGATAATTGCATATTGAATAGTTGAATGAATTGGGGAACAAAGTCATTATTTGGGTGAAGATCATTCAAACTCAAGTGAAAAGCAGTGTAAAATGTCCTGAGGCTGATACAAGCTTAGTCTGTTGGAAGAAACTCATAATGTTTCACAAGCCTGAAATAGAGTTGAAAGTGACAGTTGCAGAAAATTAGATGAAGATATAGCCAGTGACCCAGCCATATAAAGTTGTATAGGCCATGGAAAAGCTTTAAATTATATTCTAAATATGATGAGTCACAATGGGGTCTTATCAACAGGATGGTGATGTGATTAGCTTACGTTTTAAAAGACACTTGCACCTTCCATTTCTAACATAATTGCAGAAAAGGTACAAAACAAAATATATCCTGGTACAACATATTATTTAAAAACAAAAAACAAACAAACAAACAAAAAATGCTGCAGGTAAAGTAAAGGAAATCCACTAAGGTCAAAAACACTAAGCATCTAGTTTAAACTTTGGTCCCACATTAACCCTAGAATTGACTGCTGATCCCCAGTAGATGAGAGCTGGGGTTTTAACAAACTAAATAAAGTAAGGATAGGGATAGAAGCTTAGAAAGTCTGATTGGAGAACAACAATGACCTTGGAGGCCCTAAAGCATAGTTAACTCAGTAAGGGAACCAGAAAATAAGCCCTCAAATAAGGAGACAGAAGGTAGAACCAAGACTTAAACTTGACTCTGGATTTTGTAGTAGTAAAAAAAAAAAAAATACAAATTGAAATTAAAAATTCACATTCACACAGATTTGACTCTGTGTTCATACTAGCAAATGGCCCCAAAATAATCTAAGTTGAAAATTTATTACCCATGTTTCTGGTATTGTCATGCACCAGGCAGAAGCAAATGGATGAAGATATATACATCTCAGGATTCAAAGAACTGCCACAGAGTTTGAGGAATGTAAGATCACAACAAAAACTTAATAATGACATAAAGAGACAAGTTAACATTAAGACCATCAAGAAAAACAACAAACTACAGAATCTGACCAAAATAGAAAGCAGATATTAGAATTATCCAGTACCAAATATAAAATAAATCTTTTTCAAATCTGTACAAACTAAAGGAGAAAATTAAATGTAAGATAAAGAAAGAAGAATTTATCAAAATTGATAGGTAGATTTGAAAACAAAACAAATATAACTTTAGACATAAATATACAAACAAAAGCAAGGTCATGGGTTAACAACAGGCTAGAAGAGTTAGAAATGAACTGAAAAATGGATCTAGCAAAATTACAAAGTAAGCAACACAAGATAAACAGATAGGAAAGTTGAAGGAAGAATAAGAATGAGAAGTTCTAATGAAAGACTTACTGGAGTGCCAAGAGAGAAGAAAGAGCTAATAATTAAAAATTTTCCAAAACTGAAGAAACAGTACAATTTACAAATTCAGAAACTTGAATGAAACTTAAGCAGGGGCCATTAAAAGGAAATCCATACCAGGTCATATCACACTGAAAATACAAACCATAATAGACAAAGAGAAAGTATTACAAACACATACCAATTTTTAAAAGATTATATACATACCAAGTAAATATAAGAAGACTTAGAGCTAATTTTTTTATTAGCTATAATAATTAACAGAAGAATGCTCTGCTACTTTCAGGTATAAGAGAAACTAATGTCAAATTAGAATTCTATATCTGGTATACAAACTTTCAATAGAAAGATTGAAATAGAGGTATTTTCAGAACCCCCAAAATGAGTTTACTAAAACTTGTTCACAAAGAGGAGTTCTAAGAATCTATTTAAGAATGAAAGAAAATTATGAAAAAGAAGGGTCAAGGATTAAAAAATAATAGGCAAAGAGAAATGGCAAGTTGAGTAATAAAGCTATACAAGCATTGATTATATTATAATAATAGCACCAGTGGTATACAAGATATAAGCATAACATATAAAGACAAGAAAAAAAGTATATATATATATACACACAAAGTCTGTTAGAAAAAAATCCAGCCATTTATGTCTTTATTTTTCTTATTACGTGGCTAAATACTTTCTGGAAAAAAAAAAAATATATATATATATATATATATATATATATGTCTTCAGAAACTAGTATAGCCACATTACTATCAGACAAAATTAACTTTAACAAAATGTTTTATTAAGAATAAATATATATAATATATTATAAAATTTCAATTTATATAAAGACAAAATTTTAAATCTTTGTAAATTTAATAATAAAGACTCAAAATAAATAAATCAAAAATTTGTAGACTTCAATACAGCAAATTGATAGATTAAGCAGAATAATGAAATTTAAAATATTGAAGATTTTAAAAATCACAATTTACTCATTTGTCTTATTGGCACATAGAGCCACTATAGCCAACAGTTGGACTAGACACAAAACAATTTTTTCCAAGCACACAAAACATTTACAAAAACTGATATTTAAATAGGCCAAAAAATAAATATGAACTCATCTCATAGAATATGTATCATAAAAAAAGTGTTTTATGAATTACAATGCAATTAAGTTAGGAATTAATAACAGTAAGTTAAAGAAAATATACTTAAATATTTTAAATAATGTTCTTAATAATTTAACAATGAAAGAAGAAACTATAATAGAAGTTAGAAAATAATTAGAACTGTACAATAATAAAAATATGGTACTTCTTTTAACATATTGGAATACAGCCAAAACAGTACTTAAAAAAATTTTACCCTGAACATATATTTTAAAAAAATATATGAAAAAATATATGAAAATATAAGAAAAGCTGAAGATTAATGAGGCACATAAGAAGTTTGAAAAACAGAAATGTATAATTAACACATATGAAGAAAAATGAAAGAAATAGAAAATTTAGAGATCATATTACAGAGGGTAATCAAGCCAATCTGGTAAAACTAGTAAAAATTGCCAAAGCTTTTGCAATGTTGATGAAGAAATAAAAGAAAAAATCATCAGTTAGGCCTTCATTAGAATTGAAAAAGGGGACATCATTCTCAATTCAACAGAGATTAAAACATAAGAAAAGAGTATTATGAATCATTTTAAGAGAATACATTTGAAATTTAAGAAAAAGAAAA
>PVKE010026493.1:0-22261 GCA_004027555.1 Craseonycteris thonglongyai
CACATAATGCGATGCATGGGTGATGTGATGTGGAGTTGTCCATTGGGAAACTGTCTGATTGTTACCAACCAATGTCACCCCATTAAATTTAACAATAAAATATAAAAAAAAAAGAAAAGAAAAACAAATGTAAAGGCCAGAATAGACCTGATACCCCTACCCCCAGCCAGCACTAAGATACTTTCTGTCACCATGGATTTGACTCTTCTGATTATCGTATGTAATTGGAATCACACACTATGTGGCCTTTTGTGTCTGGTTGCTTTCACTCAGCATATTTTCAAGGTTCTTTCCTGTTGCAGCACATGTCAGTGCTCCCTTCCTTTCTATGGCTCAATGATACTCCATCCTGTGTATATGCTACACATGGCTTATCCATTCAGGCATGAGTGGACATTACAGACATATCACCTTTGGGCTGTTTTGAATAGTGCTACAATGAACAGTCACGTACATATACTGAGTATGTTTCAATGCTAGTATTATAGAAGTGGGGTAGTTGGTTCATAGGGTAATTCAGTGTTTAACTTTTTAAAGAACCACCAAGATCCTTCCCACCATGATGGGACCAATTACACTCCCAGGAGAACTTAATGAGTATTGCACATTCCTCACAACCTCTATGTGATTCTTGTCCATTTTTAAAATGAGTTCTTTGTGATTCTGTTATTGCAGTGGAAGCGTTATTTCTGTGTTCTGGACAATAAGCCTTATCACATATATGATCTACAAACATATTCTCCCATCTGTCATATGCTTTTCACTATCCTCACCGTCCTTTAATATACAAAGGGTGTTAAATTTGATGAAGTCCATGTTCTGTATTATTTCTTCTGTTGCTTTGGTTTTGCTGTCATATTATGGGCTGTCAATCACCTTGCAACTGTTCAAATTAAGAGAACTCAGTCAATATTTGTATATATCCTTAATCAGTAGTAACCAGGTACATACAAGTTTGTGAAGTTTTTCTTTCCCAGAAATTACTTTATCCCAATGTTTTCAAAACATTTCTCATTAAAATAACTAATTTTTATGACTTTGAAAATGCTTTTTAGCTAAAGACAGCCAGATTCATACTTTTACTCATTGAAAGTGGGGGCACTAACTGAGAGCACTGTGATGACCACACCTCATGCAGGGCTGGAGGGTGCATCAGTAAGGGGGACATATTGTAACATCTATGATGTTAGAGCATATATGCACATATAATACGTCAAATATTTAGATGTGTGTTAGATAATTTCAGGGGTCCAGGGAGTGTCCCTTTATTCTGGATTAGATGCTATCAGAAGGTAAACAATTTTATGGCTGGGTATCTTAACTGTTCTGATATACAAAGCAGAGAGAATAATATGCAGCTAAAACTAAGTGGTAAAGGACCAGCAGTCACATTGGGAATAATCAGGATATGGGTGGTCATCTTTGTGGTGTGGACCCTGATTCTTAGCCTTTGTAAAGACATACAAGGTCTGACAATTAAGCCTGCAAACTTGCCACCACATGCTTACGTTGGCATCACTGTACAAAGGGCTCAGTAAGGTTTCATAACCTTAATATATTAGTGTCTCACAGCTATGTTTGTGTTGACATGTGGCAGTGTCTTCCTGAGTGGCATTCATTATTGTTCTTACGAGTTTTTGTGTGCCATTGCAAGAATGTCAGAGCTTGAATCTGAAACAAACAAACATTAAATTTCTAGGGAAGCTGGGATGGCTCAGCGGGTTAAGTGCTTACTTGCTTTGCAGCCCTGGAGCCCAAGGATCGAATCCCAGCCCAGGCCCATGTGGACCCATATGCTGAACTGGGGTGTGCCCCCAGTTCAGTTCTTGCTGGGGCCTATGTGGGAGGCTCCCGGCCCAGTTCCTGCCCTGTGCAGCCCCACACCCATCTGTGGAGTGAAACTGTATGGAAAACTAATGCTGTCAACTGTTGAGACTGCTCTGGGCCCTCCCCCTTCTCTCTGTCTCTGTCTGTCTCTCTCTCTGTCAAAAAACAATAAAAATAAATCTTAAAAAAATTCTTGTTAAATTTGGCAAGAATGGAAGTGAAATCAGGGACATATTAGTCCAAGTTTATGGAGATAATGCCATGAAGAAAACAGCAGTGTACAAATGGATTAAAGGTTTCTCTGAAGGGAGAGAAAGCATTACTGATGAAGAGAGGTCAGGGCAGCCAGTAATGGAGTGGAACTGAGGGCAAAATATTGCATAAATTCACCGCATTGTGCATCAAAATCGTCAGATGGCTGGGAGATGCATAGCAGAAGAAGGAAACATCAATAGAGAAACAGTTAGGAAAATCTTAACTGAAAATCTTGACATGAGAAAGGTGTGTGCAAAAATGGTCCCAAAGGAGCTCACTGATGAACAAAAGCAAAGGAGAGTTACAGTTTGCCATGACCTTTTGGAGAGGCAAGATGATGTTTGGGGCCATGTTATCACTGGTGATGAAACGCGTGTACTAATATAACCCTGAAACAAAGCATCAAAGTGCTCAATGGAAGCCAACCAATTCTCCACGACCAAAAAAGTTCCATCAGTCCAAATCAAGAGTCAAAACAATGTTGCTAACCTTTTTTGATATCAGAAGAATTGTTCATTATGAATTTGTACCACCTGGACAGTCAACTAAGCTTACTATTTGGAAATGCTGAAAGGGCTGCACAAAAGTTATACAAAACCAAACTGAACTTTTCACCAATAACTCATGGCTCTTGCATCATGACAATGCACCAGCTCATAAGGTACTGTCTGTGAGGGAGTTTTTAGCCACTAAACAAGTAACTGTATTGGAACACCCTCCCTAACTCACCTGACCTGGCCCCCAGTGACTTTTTCCTTTACCTGGAGATAAAGGAAATATTGAAAGGAAGACATTTTGATGACATTCAGGACATCGAGAGTTATATGATGACAGCTCTGATGGCCATTCCAGAAAAAGTTCCAAATTGCTTTGAAGGGTGGACTAGGTGCTGGCTGGCCTTGGTGCTTAGCTTCCCAAGGTAAGTACTTTGAAGATCATCATAGTGATATTCAGCAATGAGGTATGTAGCACTTTTACTAGAATGAGTTCACGAACTTAATTGTCAGGCCTCATAATTATAATGTGCTCTTCCTTTTTTCTCAGCCAATAGCAGTCACACTTGGCTCATCTAATGACAGCTGGGTGAAAATGTTTCTGGATTAAGTGAAAAAAAAAACTACATCCCAACAGTGAGTGCCAGGCCATCTTCCAGGTGTCTGAGGCTCCCTTTGTCCTTCTCACTTGTGTTATGATGTCTGACATATATATTTCTATGGATCCAGAACTACTTCATAAGTTTTCTATTAACTGATTCAGTTAGTTATCAAATGTAGAAATTCTGTTACTTCACAGCAAATTCTATAAGTTCTATACTTAAACTCCTTGGATGAATTAACTGAAGCCTATGAATGTAGTTAGTTTTGCAGAAACAACAAAGCTACAAAGGAGTCACACAAAATGAATAAAATGAGCCTGTCTTCCTAGAGTGCATGCTGATTGTTAGTGCTAAATGTTATCCATCCCTCATATGTTACACTTTAGACTCCACAAAATTACACTGCATACGAATATAGGCTCTGCAGGCGCCTGCCCACGGGTCCTCCCGCTCTGCTCCCCACTTGTTCCATTGTGTCCACTCCCTTGGTGCTATTCCAGGGTCACATCCTATTAGTATGCAGTGACATTCGCTCAGAGTTAAGTTCTGACCCACAGAAACCCTCAAATTCATAAACCCTGTCCACAGCATTTGAACTCAAGGAGCCTCCCCTAGTAAAGGGTGTCCCAAAATTCACGCAAGATTTGAATTTTGTGTCATTTGTGTGGTAAAGTGTTGCCAACGAAAAAAAAAGACAGCGTGACAGCTGACAGTTCAGGGTTATTAAAAATGGAGCGCTACACAAAAGAACAACATGTTTGCATTGTTGAGCAACAAAAATTTACAATTTTTAATTATAAACCTGTATTTTCTATGAAAATTACTTCTTGCGTGAATTTTGGGACACCCTTTATGACCTTCACTGACTCATTCAGTTTGCATGAACACATTGAAATACACTGACTCTGCATGATGCCAAAGCCAACCTTCATGAAGTAGCCTCATGCTCTGTTCACAAACCCCTTCCTTGTCCCTTCTGTCTTATCCTCACAAGGAAATCTTCTCTGATCTGTAAAGAGTTAACCAGACACACAAAAGCTTTGAAATCAGGAATTTCCTGGTTCTGATATGAAAAAGCATGACTTCCATGAAACAGGGCAGGAATGGACACTTTTCCGCTGGTAGTAGAATCCCACTGAAGTTGTGATCCACACCTTCCATGCTGTGACAGGTAAGTGCAGCTATAGCGAGTGTTATTAGTATATTTGTGTCCCAATGAACAATGGTCATGATGATTGGTGAATTGATGATACTGAAGAGCAGAGCAGAGGCCATTCCGACAATGGTTGGAACTCCTTAGGCAAAACTTCCTCTCTGGAAAGGCACTACAGGTATCTTTACTGACCATTTCCTCTCAAGCCCCTGAGGCACTAGTCACTTTTAATGCCACCTGAGACCTAAAGTTCCACCCAGGTTCAGGAAAAATACAATATGTGCACCATGCATATAGCTAGAGAGGCATCACTGGAGGCCACCTGATGGACAGAAACTGAACTTTGTCCCCTGGGGGCAGATCAATAGAACCATAATCAGTCTGATAAAAAGAAAAGCATGGCCTATTTGTTTCTTCCAGCAAAAATACCTCAAGGGACAATAAGTGGGCAGCAGCATTATTAATCAATTACCATCTATCATGGGAAGAAACATGTTGACATTCAACAAAATTACTAGAAAGAGATAAAACGGAAATGTTTCTGTGCTGGTATTGATTGTCCATTAAAGCTCTAAGAGCTATTTGAAAAAAAACATTTAGAAGCCACAATTCCAGGAACAAGAGGTTTAGTCAAGCAGTTATACCTATAAACTGAAGCTGTGTCTCCTACATTATTCCCATGACAAATGAAGTTCTCACCTCACCTAGCACACCGTTTGTCCCTGTTGTTCCCAGACAACTAGGGTAGATATACATCTGCTTTTTTTCCATACTGTTGCTATTTAGAAGCATAACTCCTGGTGATCTTGCTGGAGACCACTGATGACATAAGCAATAGTTAGGTTTTCAGTATTAGGCAAACTATGTCATTATAATGGGGAGGTGGGGGCAGGGGGGGAGGTTATACAGAAATAACAGAACACACCAAAAAGAAAAATGTCAAAAATGTGATTCATTTTATTATTATTGCCTCAGATTATATAGAGAAAATGGACACAATTACACAAGTAAATTATATTTCTAGAAGTTAATATTTTAACATATCTTCTCATTAATGAAATGTAGTAAAATGTAAAGCATAATATCCTTGCAATTATACAACATATTTAAGAACCTAGATGGTGATATTTCTATAAACACAATGTAAAGAACAAAATCTGACAAAAATGTGAGTTAAGGACCATATATAAAAATGAGAGAAAATATGGGTAATCACATCAAAACTGAATGTAATTACACCACAACAATTAATTTTCTTAATTGAAGGTAACTATATATATATTTTTTGGGTTTTGTTTTTTTGTTTTTTTGTTTTTTGACAGAGAGAGAGAGAGATACAGAGACAGAGTGAGAACTGAACTGGGGAACTCCCCAGTTCAGCACATGGATCCGCACGGGCCGGGGCCAGGATTTGATCCTTGGTCCTTGGCGCTGCAAAGTGAGCGCTTAACGCACTGGGCCATCTCGGCTTCCCCTGAATGTAATTAAAAATACTAGATTTATGGTTCATATAGTAGTCAGCTATAAGAGAAAGCTTACACAAACTGCTAAATATACCATAAAAATTTGTTTCAATCATGGAATTATCCACAAACAAGAATGGGTCAATCCATCTTCTCAACAATGCAGCCGGGGAGGTAAGTTTTATGCATTTTACTGTAATAGAATGTGCCCCGGTGGAGGCGGGAAACAGATCTACTATTATTAGAGGAACAAGATACTTCCCATGGAAACCACATAATTAGGAGAAGCATTGGAAATGAAGGGGGTGACAGGATGACAGAGGATCACTAAGAACAATGATACCTCAAAGAAGTGGCCTGATGGACATCAACATGCTACAGAAAAATGGAAGAATCTATGTGAATCTGAAACAAAAAAGAATCCACCATGGGGGATTCATATGTGTGTGTAATGTCAACTCTTCCAGACAGGCAAAGCCAGGAGTCATAAGAATGTGTAATTCAGGCTCACTAGGTTCCCACACATCTCGGTCTCCTGATGCTTAAGAACTGAGAACCATGGCTTCTTCATGTCTGCCTTCCAACCTCATGCAACTTTCTCTTCTCATGCTCTCAGAACCATAATCAATAGGACTCTGGGATAAAACATACCACTTCACCCAAGCTGAAAACACAATTCAGTGGATCAACATGAACATGAGCTTTCATTGTCACACCACAAAATCTCTACTTGTAACTCATGTGTCACAACCAATTTCCAGCCAAGATGAAGAACAATGAGCAGGGGTTAATTTATAAGCACAATTAGATAAGGCTCCTCTTTCAAGATCATTCTACAAGCAATAATTTCAGTAAGGAACACAGATGTGGTATCCACTGAAACAAATGAATGAGCAAGGTACATCTTTCACAAGAACTATGAAAGGGGAAAGATAGATATCTAGTCAGAAAATTGTAGTTTGTACAGCAGTAAACCAGAAGAAAAAGTTTAATAATTCAGGTCTCTATCATAATTACTTATAAAGAATATAATTAAAGGAAAGTCACAAAATTTATCATGTAAAATTACATCATTTCACATTTCTTAAAAAGCCACGTATTATCCCTAGGTTGAAAAGACCCTGGAATGTAAATGAGACAATTTTTATACACTATATTTTTCCATGTATAAGATACCCCCATGTATAAGACAATCCCTAGTTTTCTAACCCAACACTGAGAAATCAGCACATGATGTGATACTTTACATAGAAAATCCTAAAGATTCCACCAAAAAACTATTAGAAATAATAAACAAATACAGTAAAATTGCAGGATACAAAATTAATGTAAAAAATCCATTGCATTTTTATTTACAAACAATGAAACTTCAGAAAAGAAATGAGGGATGTTGAGATAGCTCAGCTGGTTGAGCACATACCTTGCATCCATGAGGTCTGGAAATTGAATCCCAGTCCCAGCCCATGCAAACCCATATGCTGAACTGTGGCACAGATGGTAACCGCTGGGATGGTGGCAAAGGTTCTTGCCTCCCATGTAGGAGGCCACTGGTTCAGTTCCCTCCCCATGTGGCCCCACATGCACCTGTATGGAATGAAACTATGTGACAACTAATGATGTACAACTATGCAGACTGCTCTGAGCCCTCCTCCTTCTCTCTCCAAGAATAAAATACTTAGTAATAAATTTAACAAAGAATGTGAAGGACTTATACAAGAAAAACTATAAGACATTATTAAAAGAAACTGAAGAAGACACAAAAAAATGGAAAGATATTCCATGTTCATGGATTGGAAGAATCAACATAGTTAAAATGGCCATATTACCCAAATCAATATACAAATTTAATGCAAGTCCTATAAAAATCCTTGGTTGTTTCGAGAAAAAGATTTTTTTAATCATCAGATTCGTATGGAACCACAAAAGACCCCAAATTGCCAAAGCAATCCTATGAAAAAAGAATAAGGCTGGAGACATCATGGTCCCCCACTTCAGTCTATACTGCAATGTCAATAATCAAAACAACTTGGTTTTGGTAGAAAAACAGACACACCGATTAATGGAATAGAACTGAAACCCAGAAATAAACCCACATATATACAGACAGATAAGTTTTGACAAAGGAGCCAAAAATAAACAATGGACAAAAGAAAGCCTCTTCAGTAAATGGTGCTGGAAAAATTGGAAAACCACTTGCAAAAGAATGAATCTGGACTGTGAACTGTCACCATATACCAAAATTAACTCAATATGGAACAAAGACCTCCACATAAGATCCAAAACAATAAACTGCATAGAAGAAAGCATTGGTATTAAACTTATAGAGCTTGGGTTCAGAGAGGATTTTATGAACTTGACCTCAAAGGAAGTGGAAGTAAAAGCAGAAATAAATGAATGGGACTATATCAAACTAAAAAGTTCTGCACAGCAAAAGAAACCATCAACAAAGCAAAGAGGCAACCATCCAAATGGGAGAAAATATTTGCAAACAATGCCTGATATGGAGCTACTATCTAAAATATATAAAGAACTTGTACAACTCAGAAAAAAAAAAATTCAATTGAAAAAGGGCACAAGACCTGAACAAACACTTCTCCCATGAAGACATACTAATGGCCAACAGATATATGAAAAAATGCTCAACTTCATTAGCTATTAGGGAAATGTAGATTAAACCACGAGATACCACTTCACACCCTGTTAGAATGGCTGTAATCAACAACCCAAGGAATAACAAGTGCTGGAGAGGCTGTGGAGAAAAAGGAATCCTCATACACTGCTCATAGGAATGTAAATTGATATAACCATTGTGGAAGACAATATGGAGGTTCCTCAAAAAATTAAGAATAGAATTACTGTATGACACAGCAATTCCTCTTCTGGGTATCTACCCAAAAAATTTGAAAACCTTAGTCCACAAAGATACATGTATTGGGGAAGCCGGGATAGCTCAGCGGGTTAAGCGCTCACTTTGCAGCGCCGGGGACCGAAGATCGAGTCCCAGCCCCGGCCCGTGCGGAACCATATGCTGAACTGGAGAGTTCCCCCAGTTCAGTTCTCTCTCTGTCTCTGTCTCTGTATCTCTCTCTCTCTCTGTCAAAAAATTAATAAATAAAAAAAAATTTTTAAAAGTTAAAATAGCTATTTAAAAAAAAAAAAAGATACATGTATTGCAATATTCATTGCAGCACTGTTTATGGTGGCCAAGTAGTGAAAACAATCAAAGTGTCCTTCGATATGTGACTGTATAAAGAAGTTGTAGGGGGTGCCAGGATGGCTCAGTGGGTTTAGTGCTCATCGTGCAGCCCTGGGGTTTGAGGGTTGAATCCTGGTCCCGGTCAGTGTAGACCCATATGCTGAACTGGGGTATGCCCCCCCAATTCAGTTCTCACCGGGGCAAGCCTCCTATGTGGGAATCCCCCAGTTCAGCTTCCCATGTGGGAGACCAGTTCCTGCCCTGCATAGCCCCGTACCCACCTGTGGAATGAAAACTATGTAGAAAACTAATGACATGTAACTATGGAGACTACTCTAGGCTCTCTCTGTCAAAAACAATTAAAAAACATTGTAGAACATTTACACAATATTCCTCAGCGATAAGAAAAGATAAAATACTGCAATTTGTAACAACATGGATGGACCTTGAGATCACCATGTTAAGTGAAATAAATCAGACTGAAAAAAACCAAGAATCATATGACTTCACTTACAGGTAGAATATAAAACTGAAAGTAATAAAGAAACAAAAACTCATGGACACAGTAAATAGTTTAGTGGTTACCTGAGTGTAAGGGGGAAGGCAGGTAGCAGAGGAGTGGGGGAGTCAAGCGAACTGACTCTGGGTGGTAAGCACACAATGCAATACATAGACGATGTAATGTAGAATTGTAAACCTGGAACATATGTAATTTTTACCAACCAATGTCAGCTCAATAAATATAACAATTAAAAAAAAAATATATATATATATAAGATAATCAGTACATGGGTTACTCTCATGTAAAAGATGACCCCCAATTTTTGATCTAATAATTTTAGACAAAAGTATTGCCTTATACATGGAAAAATATGGCAACTGCACAATTAATTAAAGTCTGAGATGATGAAACAAGGATAGTAGAAATGAAGGGACATAGAGGAATATTTATTACCTCTAGTGCTCATATCAAAACTTGAACTAGAAATTAATATACTGCAATCACCTTTAAGCCATTACACAAAGATGAGAGATTACACAAACCAAGCCATATTTGTAACATGTAAAACATGTCTGTCCTACCCTTAGTTTTCATGTATCACATAAGCAAATTGCTATACATGAAAGATTTAGCATATTCTTTATATTCATGGGTATCTCTCCAGTGTCTGCTCACACTGACAGGGTTTTAAAGGAGAATGAAGGTTTCCCATGGTTTATGTGTTCACACTTTCTCCCCAGTATGTGTCCTCCTTATGAGAATGCATGTGCAGAATACCTAATAATTTCTCCTCTTGGTGACATTCATAGGTCTCTCCCCATGTTGTATTCTTACATAATTCTGAAGGAATAAATAATGACTGAAGTCTTTCCCATATTGCATATACTCATAAGGTTTCTCCCCACTCTATAAGTTCTCACGTGTACTTTAAGAGAGGATTGACTACTTAAAGCTATCCCACATTGCCAAATTCATACAATCTCTCCCCACTATGTGTTCTCACATGTCCTTTAAGTAAGTAGTGAAAAATGAAAGTTTTGCCACATTGCTGACCATTCCTAGGGCTTCTTCCACTGTGTTTCTCATATGTATTTAAAGGTAGGGATAAAAACTGAAGTATTTCCCACAAGGCTCACTCACATAAAATTGACATAAAATAGCTTGACTAGCACAGCAACACCATTTCCTATGTATTCTAAACCAGAGGTCCCCAACCCCCAGGCCATGGACCATGACCTGTTAGAAACAGGGCTGCACAGCAGGAGGTTAAGCAGCAGGTGAGCAAAGTTTCATCTGTATTTATAGCCACTCCCCATCACTTGCATTACTCCTTGAGTTCTGCCTCTTGTCAGATCAGTGGCAGAGAGTAGGCTCTCATAGGGCCACGAACCCTATTGTGAACTGCACATGTGAGAGATCTAGGGATCACAAAGGGATCTAGATGAGACTGTCTAGTTGCAAGAAAACAAACTCAGGGGTCACACTGATTCTGCATTATGATGAGTTGTATAATTATTATATATTACAATGTAATAATAATAGAAATAAAGTGCACAATAAATGTAATGTATTTGAATCATCCCAAACCAATCCCCTCTTCCAGTCTGTGGAAAAACTGTCTTCCACAAAATCAATCCCTGGTGCCAAAAAGGATGAGTACCTCTGTTCTAAACAACACCCAAGACAACCACCAAAAGAGTCTGGATCCAACAACCAGAGTTCCCAACAGGTGAGGGAAGGGTAAACTGATGTCTTAGGCCACTCCCAGCAAATATACCATGTATATATCCTCTTGCTGGATACAGTTACCAAAGTTCACATTTCACAGGACCTGATGTGCACAACTAGGAAAAGAACATGACATCGAATCAAGGTTCCATCTCCACTATAACACCAAAGCAACAGGGTCATTAGAAAAAACTCATATTGAAACCAAAGATTAAATTAACAGTACACTACCTTGTCCAGGTGGACTGAAGTACTGTCCTATGACTTCATACATTTCAAGGGTCAACCAGAAGGGCCCACTGCCACAGTGACCTAATGGGCAACAAAGAGCTACAGGAAAATTCAAGGACCTCAGTGAACTTGAATATAAGAGAAGATCCATCACTGGGAAGATCCCGGAATATTCTGTGGAAGGTGCTACCTAAGAGGATACTAACATCAACCATGTGTGTGATTGGTGCTGTTCCAGATGGGCAGATGCAAGAAGGCCCACTAGGTACCCCACACATCTCAGTCTCCTGACCCAACAGAGCTGAGTCATGGCTTATTCACCTCTTCCTTCCAACCTCATGCATTTTCCTGTGCTTATGATTTTTCCTTCAGAATCAAGAACAGAAGGGCAATGGGATATAGTTTCCCACCTCCCATAAACTAACACAATTCAGTGGAACCACCTGGAAACCAACTTTTATCTTCCTACCATAAGATCTCCCTTTTAAACGAAATGCATCATGCTCAATGTCCAACCTAGATCAAGGACAATGACTAGAGGCCATATTATGAACATAATCAGCTAAGATTATTCTCTCTAAAATCTTTCCAAAATAATTAACTTCTTTGAAGAACATGTGTGGCACCCACCAGCAACAAATGTGGAACACATGTCTTTCAGTGACAAAGACTAAAGGGAAGGGTAGAAATTAAGTCAGAAAACCTTAATATCTGTAGCAGTAAACCAGAACAGAAATTTGAACAATGCAGGTTTCGTATCATGATCATATCCTAGAAACATAAAGTAAGACTCAAACAAACTCCCCCCCACAAAGTTATATCAAGTTGTCCATCAAAATAAAAGGAGGAAAAAAAATCACTTATCACCTCAAGTCTAAAAGACACTGCAGTGATGAGACAAATTTTATGTAAGTGTACAACTGTTAAACAAAACATATGTAGTATACCTGAATGGGAACATAGGTGATATTTATATCATAAGTATTCACATCAGCAACATAAACCATAAGGGACATGCCTATTGACAATACAACACTTAGAAGGGCAAAATTAAATTTATAATAATTAGATTTCTGTCCTGCTGTGATTTTCCAGGTACAAAATCAGTGAAGTGCTGAAGGTCATCCCATATTCTCTTGAGACAGGTTTTTCTCCAATATGACTACTCACATTTACAACAAGGTTTTAAGGGAGAAAAGGCTCTCCCACAGTCATTGTATTCAATTTTCTATGTGTATCCTCATATGTACCCGAAGACCTCTGGAACATCTGAAGGCTTTCCCACACTCCTTACATTCATAATCATTCTCCTCACTATGCACTTTTGAATGTGATTTAAGGCTAAACCGCTGATTGAAAGCTTTCCCACACTGCTCACATTCATAGGGCTTTTCCCCATTGTGTATTCTCAAATGTAATTTTAGGTTGTATCGCTGACTGAAGGCTTTTCCACACTGCTCACATTCATAGGGTTTTTCCCCAGTGTGTGTTCTCACATGTTTTCGAAGAATGGACAGACAAGCAAAGGCCTTTTCACATTCATTACATTCATAGGGTTTCTCCCCAGTGTGAATTCTCACATGTAATCGAAGAATGTAGAGAGTAGTGAAGCCTTTCCCACAATCCTTACATTTATAGGGTTTCCCTTCACTGTGTATTCTCAAATGTGATTTAAATCTGGATCGCTCACTGAAGGCTTTTCCACACTGCTCACATTTATGGGGTTTCTCCATAGTGTGTGTTCTTGCATGTCTTCGAAGGGTGGATAGAAAACCAAAGGCCTTCCCACACTCCATACAATCATAGGGTTTCTCCCCAGTGTGTGTTCTCACATGGGTTCGAAAAGAACCTGAACGACTGAAGGCTTTTCCACACTCCTTACATTTGTGTGGTTTCTCCCCAGTGTGTGTTCTCACATGGGTTCGAAATGAACCTGAACGACTGAAGGCTTTCCCACATTCCTGACACTTACAAGGTGTCTCCCCAGTGTGAACTCTCACATGTTCTTGCAGGAGTGTGGAAGTCCTGAACCCTTTCCCACACTCCTTACACATATATGGTTTCTCTCCCGTATGGATTGTAACATGCTCTCGCAGGGATGAAGGAAACCTGAAGGCTTTGCCACAGTACTCACATACATACGGTTTATCTGTACTGTGTTTCCTCACATGTGTTCGAAGGGAGGAGGAGCAACTGAAAGCTTTTCCACATTTGTTACACTGGAAAAAAGATTTTTTACCACTCAAGTTGTTCATGAGTCTCTTAGAAGCTGTCCCTGTATCCTGATTTGTACAGGGTTTCTCTACAAGGCCTGTTTCTTCCAAATGAGTGCTTAGGCATAAGACACACCTGCTGGCTTGCCCACATTCCTCATGCACATGAGGTATGTATCCGGTTTCACATCTTTTCTGATTCTGAAGGAAAGAACATCCCAGGAAGCCTTTTCCACACTTAGTGTATCCATAGGGTTTAACTCCAACCAGGTATCTCACACACAGAAAGAGATGTAACCTCATTTAGGTTGTGTCCACATTGATCCCCTTCATCATATTCACAGTCATTCTCCAGCAAAGGACTTCTGTTCAAAACATTAAACACATCATTAGGGATTAATGATCATAAATGATTTCTTTATTAATGACTGATGATGTAAACAATTATGCTGACTACGTATTTACCATTTTCTATGAAAGAGTATACTTTTGGCAACATCTATTTTGTTGCATGGTGAGAAAAACTTAATGCTCTAGCCAAGGGCTGAAATGGGACCATAACTGACAGTGTTTCTTTAAAAAAAAAAAAAAAAAAATTATTTTATTGTTTTTGACAGAAACAGCGAGAAAGAGAGAAAGGGGAGGGCTAGAGCAGTTTCCATAGTTGCATATCATTTGTTTTCAACAGTTTCTTTCCACACCAGTGGGCAAGGGCTGCACAGAGCAGAAACTTTGCTGGGGGCCTCATGGGAAGCACACCCCAGTTCAGCATATGGGTCCACACAGGCCAGGGCTGGGATTCAATCCTCGGTCCCCGGGGCTGCAAAGTGAGCTCTTAACCCACTGATCCAACCCGGCTTTCCCTCTTTTTTTTTAAGATTTATTTTTATTGTTTTTGACAGAGAGAGAGATACAGAGACAGAGTTAGAGAGAAGGGGGAGGGCCGAAAACAGTCTCCATAGTTGTATGTCATCAGCTTTTCGACATAGTTTCATTCCACACAGGTGGGCGCAGAACCACGCAGTGCAGGAACCAGGCCGGGGGCCTCCCACATGGGAGGCATACCCCCATGAGCTGGAGGAAAACTTGGGGCCTCCTACATGGAAGCTCGCCCCAGCAGGAACCAAACTGGGGCCCCTCCCCACATGGGAAGCACACCACAGTTCAGCACATAGGTTCGCATGGGCTGGGACCAGGATCGGACTCAATCCTCAGATCTTGGGGCTGCAAAGCAAATGCTCAACCTGCTGAGCCACCCCGGCATCCCCAGTGCTTCTTATATCTGCTTTCTCCTCATCATTGTTTCCAACTGCATTCTGTATAGATGCTTAGCATCTGCACATCATTTTTATGACAATGTTGTCTAGTGAAAATTCTCCAGCAATTGAATTGTTTGGGATAATTTATATAACTTCAAAAAATTTTTTAATTAACTCAGCACTATGCCAATACCACATGTCCTCCTCAGAAAGGGTCACTCACCTAACACATGTCTCCTGGGTTAAGTGCTGATTTCCGTTGTTATTGAATGGCTGGTTTTCTTCCAAAATTGAACAAAAAGCTTTTCTTATAACTGTCCCTGTTTTCTTTTCACTGGGTGTATTACTGTCCAAAATTTTCCTCTGAGAACGTGACACATTGGTTTTAACTTGCAAGCAACAACCTGCAACAATTGTTGGAATAACTTAATTTCATGGAAAAGAAATGGTGGAAAAAAGAAAAACAGATAATTTGTATTTTCACATACAGATACAAAATATAAACAAATTTTATAAGGATGAGCCAAAATGCAAACAAATAAAAAACTAAAGACCTTGGCTATTTGGGACTGTGGCAAAAAAACAGGTAAAATTAGTCAAAATGGCAGCCTGGTTACTAAAAAATACTTCAAAAGAGATGGACACTGATGCTCAGGTAAATATTATCAAAGAATGAAAAGCAGGAAGGAACTGGGCACAATGCACATGCCCAAAAGCTCTCTTTAGAAGAGGACCACTGGGAAAGCTGGGATGGCTCAGCGGGTAAAGTGCTCGCTTTGAAGCCCTGAGGACCGAGGATCGAATCCCGACCCCGGCCCATGCGGACCCACATGCTGAACTGGGCTGTGCCCCCAGTTTAGTCCTTACCGGGACCTATGTGGGAGGCTCCCGGCCCAGTTCCTGCCCTGCGCAGCCCTGTGCCCGCCTGTGGAGTGAAAGTATATGGAAAACTAATGTCAACTATGGAGACTGCTCTGGGCCCTCCCCCTTCTCTCTGTCTCTCTCTGTCTCTGTTTCTCTCTGTCAAAAATCAATAAAATAAATCTTTAAAAAATATATTTTAGAAGAGGACCACAGAAAGTCTTTACAAGTGATTTAGAATGGATGACAAGTCTAACAGGAAAGCCAGGTAGCTACATGATACATGTCACCCTTCTCAAACACAAATGAGTCATGTTTCTGATGAACACAGATATCATTCCATATCCAGAACCTGTTCCTCCTGAGGGTTGTAATACTCTGCAGTTCTCAGGCATAGAGGCCCTACCTACATGGAGCCTTTCTCCATGGTCCCCGCTGCCACTGGTGCATCAGATGGTATGTGATGCTGTCCTGCTCCTGGAGAAAAGGTCCTCATGGTGCAGGTTACAGGGCAACAAACATCCCATGAGATGGGCCATTACTTTGGTCTTCAAGACCATTTATGTTGGTTAAGTGTGTGATTGATTACAGGAAAATAACCATATCAAATGTGTATTAACCACAGTGTAAGTTTCTCAGAGGTGAAAACCAAGCTGCTCACACAGCCCCAAATTAACTACAGATGATGCTCACACTTATAAAATTAGGGAACCTCAGACTTTTGATGGAGATTAATAAAGAATCAGTTTGATACATGAAACTTCATTTTCATGGAAAAGCTATTTGACTCTAGGCCAATCCATAAATGTTTGGACTATGTCTGTCTTTGTTCAACATATTCCCACTCTTGGTGTCAATAAGAAATAAAAGTTACAAGAAAGTTGGCTTCCTTGAAATCTAAAAGAATGGATAAGCCATCCTTACCCACTGAGGCCAGGTTCCGGCAGGTCTCCAGCATCACTTCTCTGTAGAGCTTCCTCTGAGCACCATCCAGCAAAGCCCACTCTTCCTGGGAGAAGTTCATGGCCACATCCGCAAAGACCACCGCCTCCTGAAACATCCCACATGTTTTATTTCAGCAAGACCCCTCTTCACCAATGTGTGTGGGAGGATGGGGGAGGCAGACAGTCAGGGACCTACACTGAATTCCTACGAGTCCTGAGTTCATGTTCTCATGGGAAATGACAATGACAAACCACATGCAAGACACTTAGTGATGGTCAGTGCTTGGAACTCTGAAACAAAGTGTGAAAACAACTGATATAGACTGGTCCACACATAATTATAAAATGTTTTTCTGAGATGGACCAGATTCTGTGGTAAGGTAAAGACTGAGAAATGATGTCATCATTCAGATAGCATAGAAATGGATACTTGGCTTAATCAAAAGTTATTTCCTTGACAGCTCCAAGACCTGGAACCAGAATGTCAGAATGTCATGAATACAGAGATTTCCAGGGCAGCTTATGAAATAACTCTCACCTTGGAAGTCACCTGCATCAAGGAGCCTGTTCTAGTTCCCTTATCTAACAGAAGCAAGGACAGACCTCTCCCAGGATGAGGGGAACACTCTGGGCACTGACACAGTCCAGGGCATGAACCTGGTACAGCTGTTGTGTAAGGAGAGAGCCTGGTTCCTAAAGAATCTATCAAGCCTTCAGGGCCTCTCATAGAAAAACCCAAAAGACTGGAATTTGAGAAAATGGACCCACAAAGAAGAATCAATGAAAGCTCTAATGGTAATTGAGACAAATTTGACTTTAACAAAGAAATAATATAGCTGTTCAGTATCTTTAGATCAACATGGAATGATGCAACATCAAAGAAATACTGAGCAAACAATTATGAAAATGGCAGATTTAAATATATATATATATATATGTATATATGTATATATTTATATATATATTTCTTTTTTTCCCTTAAAAATATATTGAAGAAAATCCCCAAAACAGCTACAACAGAAACAATGCTACTTCAACTGGGGTTGCAACTGCAGCTTAATAAGCACACAACTCACGTGTGATTTGTATTTTAAATATACTTGAAAATCTCATATGAAATAAAAAAAAATAATAATATAAACACATAATATAAAAAGGGCCACAAAACATGAGTAGACATTTCTCCAAAGAAAAAATGCAAATGGCCAATAAGTGCACAAAAGTTGCTAAACATGAGTCAGAAGGAAAATGCAAATCAAACCCAAACAGGACAGCTGTGCAGACAGACAAGTACTGGCCAGGATGTGTGGACAGTGGGACCCCAACACACAACTGATGGGAAATAAAGTGGGGAAGCCACTTTGGAAGACAGCCTGGTGAGTCCTCAAAATGATGAACATGATGAGCATATAGCACAACAATTACACTCCTATGTGTCTACATCCCCAGGAGAAGCTAACAAACGCCAACACAGAAACTAATGTATAGACACAGCAGCATGATTCATAGGAGCCAGAAAGTGGAAACAACTCAAAAGTCCAACAGATTTGAACAAACAAATGTGGGATATTCGTGCAATGAAATCAATCAACTTTAAAGACATTACCAGGGAGGGGAGCTGGGGAGTAGGAAGGAGGCATCAAATATACGGTGATGGAAAGAGAACTGACTCTGGGTGGTGAGTACATAATTCAGACAGAGTAATATAGAATTGTACACCTGGAACCTATGGAATTTTCACCAACCAAAGTCACCCCAATAAATTTTAGAATAAAAAAAGAGACCAATTACACACCGAGTGTAGGATCATTTACATGAAATGTATGGAAAAGCCAATCTGTAGAAAGCAGATTACTACAATACCTAGAATTTAGGGAAAGGTCACTGAATGCAAAGTGAGTACCAGTACACACAAGTTTCTTTCTATGGGGAGATGAAAAGGTTTTAACATGATGATATGAGGATGGTGGCACATTCTGCAAATATATTAAATACCATTGAAATTTTATAAACAGGTGTACTTCCTGGTAATTTTTTTTTTTTAAGATTTATTTTATTGATTTTTGACAGAGAGAGACAGAGAGAAGGGGGAGGGCCCAGAGCAGTCTCCATAGCTGACAGCATTAGTTTTCCATATAGTTTCACTCCACAAGTGGGCACAGGGCTGTGCAGGGCAGGAACTGGGCTGGGAGCCTCCCACATGGGTCCTGGCAAGAACTGAACTGGGGGCACACCCCAGTTCAGCATATGGGTCCGCATGGGCCGGGACTGGGATTCGATCGTTGGTCCCCGGGGCTTCAAAGCAAGCACTTAACCCGCTGAGCCATCCCAGTTTTCCCCTGGTAATTTTTATCTCAATTAAAACTGTTAAAAAAATAAATTCAGGTAAGCTAAAGATATATCATTCTTAAATTAACAAAATTTTTATTCAAAACAATAGACCTTGACGAAGTAACAGAAAGTGAGAAAAAGGAACGTTAATTGCAAATATTTCAGAGATTAACCAGGTAGAGATTATACAAACCCCTTGTGGAAAAACCTTTTTTAGGTTAGATGTAAATTGTCCTTGGACACAATTTTGACTGTGGGGGGCAGTACACCACACCTCCACCAGGCAAATGTCAACAGCAGCTCAGTGTCAAGAATTCAACTCCATTCTCACAATCTACCCAGCGATGGCATCAGTCACCAGAGGCTGATGGCTGGGTCCTAGGAGATGACACAAGCCACCCCGCCCCCACTGCAGAGGTCAGTCTCAAGTCCTGGTTGTCACCTATACTTCTGAGTGACTGCCCATTAAGCATAGGTTATCAAAAGACCCCATCTTTGAATTTGGTTAAAGTGCTGGACAGGCTCACAGAACTCAGGGAAAGGGGGCACTCACTAGGTCACCTATTTAGTGTACAAGGTTATAACTCAGGAACAGCAGAAGGAAGAGATGCAGGGGAAAGTATGGGAAGGGGCATAGAACTCCCATGCCCTCCACAGTGCCCCCTCTCCCCACATCTGCACATGTTCACCAACCACACAAACAGTCCAAACTGATGCCTGATGTAGTCATCATTCTTTACATCATTGTTCATCAGTATTAAACTCAGTCTCTACCCTCTCTCCCTCTCTGGAGCTCAAGGGGTGGGACTAAAAGTTCTAACCCTTGAATCCAGTGGTCCCCAACCTTTTTGGCAACAGGGACTGGTTTCATGGAAGACAATTTTTCCATAGACCATAGATGGGCCAGGGAGGGGGAATGTTTCATGATGATTCAAGTGCCTGATGCAACTCAGTTGTCACTCACCACTCATAAGGTTTTGATATGAGTCTGCAAACAATTGATTTATGATGGTCTCTGTGCAGCTAAACCTCTCTGCTAATGTGAATCTGTATTTGCAGCTGCTCCCCAGCATTAGCATCACTGCCTCAGCTCCACCTCAGACCATCAGGCATTAGATGCTCGTAAGGAGCGTGTAACCTAGATCCTTCGCATGCGCAGTTCACAACTGGGTTTGCACTCCTATGAGAATCTAATGCTGCTGATGATCTGACAGGAAGCAGAGCTCAGTTGGTAACTTGAGTGATGGGGAGAGGCTATAAATACAGATAAAGCTTCACTCATTCATTCACTGTTCACCTCCTGCTGTGCAGCCTCGTTCCTAACAGGCCACGGACCAGCCTGCTCTAATCACATCCTGGCTTTACTGACAACCATCCCCATCCTCAGTGACTTTCCAAGTTGCCATTAACATAACAAAAACACCTTTAGTAATGTCTACACTATAGGAAATTCCAAGGGTTTTGGGAAGCTGTGAGCCAGAACTGTGTGGACCAAGAATAAATATATGTGAGAAATACATTTTTTGTTATCTTATGATGAAATATATGTTTCTTAAATCACAATGTCACGGTCCACCCTGGTATTCCCACATGGAGTCCTTAGAGCATAACCTTGAAACAGAAAAGATAGTGCCACACTTTTAGAATCTCACTCTGTCATTAATAACTATGCAGTCCATCATATCATGGAAATGTCTCCCAGGTGATGACACTCAGATTTGCATGCTTCCCCCTGATCTTGTCAGGTTCCAAAAGCAGCTGTGGTCTCAGCAACACAGGCTGCACCTTTCGGGCATCGGGTATAACTGAGCTAAGAGAGGACATGCCCTCCTGCCATGTGCTGGCTCCTGGAACAGGCTGTGTCCTGACCTGGGCAACATGTCCCCTGATTTTGACACCTGTTGGTATTCACATACTGGTACCTGACTAGGTCCCTTGTTTACCCCATAGAATTCTCTAGTGCCCACCAAGCGAGGCAGAGTACCCACATCATCCTGCAGCCACCGGAAATGCCCCTCCTGTGTCAGTCTCCCTTAATACTCTCTGCTTGTTCCCAGTCAAGACCGGCAGCCTTGTCCTTTGATACCTCCCTGCCCTCCACTTTTAGAGGTAGACTTTCAGTCTTGGGACTTTCCCTGGGTCTGCATGTACCAACAGACATGTGGCAGCCCCGGACCCAACAGCAGGCTGAGTTCTAATGAAGAGGCCAGATCCATCTGTAATGTGATCTGTGCTCTGACTGGGAGCTGTCTCAGATCCCACCCTCTATCCTGCCTGGGCCACTTCAGGCAAACTGATAAGGAGCCCATGAGTGCCACATGTCCTGTGATGCTGGGGTCGGGAAGGTCCCCCTCACACAGCCCTAGTCACAACAAAGTCCTTCTCATTTTCCCTGTCACCTCAGGCAAGAGCTCACTCCTGCCTCGATCACCCTAGATTGCCATCTACTTTCTTGTCCTCTTGGTGCCATGGTGTCCTGTCGTCCTGACATACAAACCCATTCTGGGTGGGGCTGGGGGTGGATCCAGCCCCAAAAGGACACCATAGAACAGAAGGGCACACATGGAACATGGCTTTGGCGGAGGAACAGGGGTCCAGTGTAGGAAATGCTGGGAAGATGAACCTCAGACATCCAAATGCACAAGACATACAATAATGTTGTTAGAAGCACTTGTTACCTTTTGACCACAAAGATATATGTACCCCGATTTTCAATGCAGCATTATTCACAGTGGCCAAGACATGGAAACAACCAAAGTGTACGTTGGTAAATGACCAGATAAACACAACAAAATATTACTCGACCATAAGAAGAGATGAAATACAGTAGCCTCTCCATTAACTGGAACTTATGCAACTGGCATCATTTTGACTCTTGATTTGGATTGATGGAATGTTTTTGGTCATGGAGAATTAGCTCACTTCCATTGTGCATGTTGACACTTTGTTTCAGGGTCATATTGGTACACCCATATTCACCTTGCCTCTCCAAAAAGTCTTGGCAAACTTTGACTCTTCTTTGCTTTTGTTCATCGGTTAGCTTCTTTGGGTCCATTTGTGCACACACCTTTCTCGTGACAAGATTTTAAACACTTCTTTTTAATATATTTTTACTTATTTATTTTTATTTTTGACACAGAGAGAGAGAGATACAGAGACAGAGAGAGAACTGAACTGGGGGAGCTCCCAGTTCAGCATATGG
>PVKE010026494.1:0-22265 GCA_004027555.1 Craseonycteris thonglongyai
TACCAACCAATGTCACCCCATTAAATTTAACAATAAAATATAATAATATTAAAAAAAAAAAAGAGTTTGGCTTTTATATAAAATGTTCAAGGAAAGTGCAGAACATAGCTTCCTTGTCTAAGGGTGAGAACAACACTAAGCCTTGGAGCAATTAAAGAGAGATCTTGCTTGGGCTCTATCCTATGCATCACAGAGAAACAAGAGATAGCCCTACGTATATTGACCCAGGGAGTAGGCCCCATTCAGCTCCCAGTTGGATGTTTATCTAAGAAATTAGGCTTGGTGAGGATGCGGAGACAGCTCAGCAGTTGAGTGCTTGCTCAATCAGGAGGTCTGGGGTTCCATTCCTGGCCCTAGCCCATGCAAACCCATATGCCTAAATGTGGTGCAACTGGTGACCGCCAGGATGGCTCAGTGGTGAAGGTTCTTGCCTCCCACGTGGGAGGCCCTCAGTTCAACTCCTGCTCTGCACAGCCCCACATCCACCTGTGTGGAATAAAAGCATGTCACACCTAATGATCTCCAACCATGGAGACTGCTCTGGGCCCTCCATCATTTCTCTCTCTCCTCTCTCTCTAGCCTTCTCTCAAACAATAAAATAAATCTTAAAAAAAAATTAGAAAGAAATTAGACTTGATGGTACAGGGCTAGCCAATTTTCCTTTGGGTGGTGGCAGCTACTGCCCTCCTAGCAGAAGAGACTTCTGAATCACCCTAGGACAGTGTTGGAAATTTTTACCTTCCATCAGGTGACTACCTTATTAGCCTTCAAGGGCCCACATTGAATGACAGACAGCAGAATATTAAAATATCAGGTGTTGCTTTAAAAAATCCTGACATTACTATTCAAAGGCTCACCACCCTTAACCCTGCCTCCTGATTACCTTGTTCAGAAGCGGGAGCCCAAATACATTCCTGTGAAGAAACCATCAACCTGACTACAAGATCTGACAACCAAATCCTTGGTCATCCAAGAAAAAAGTGCTCCATACCTCATTGCTGAATATCTGTACAGTCACCTTGGAAGCACTCCCTTTGGGAAGCTCTGTGTGATGCCCACCCACTCTTCAAAGCAATCTTGGAACTCTTTCTGGAATAACCATCAGAGTTACTGTCACATTACCCTTGATGTCCTGCATGTCATCAAGATGTCTTTATTTCAATATTTCTTTTATCTTTGGGTAAAAAAAAAAGTCATTGGAGCCCAGATCAGGTGAGTAGAAAGGATGTTTACTGGCTAAAAACTCCCTCACAGAAAGTGTTGTGAGAGCTGGTGCACTGTCGTGATGCAAGAGCCATGAGTTGTTGGTAAAACATTCATGTCATTTTTGTCTAACATTTTCACAGTCTTTTTAGCACTTCCAAATAGTCAACTTGGTTGACTATTTGTCCAATTTGTACAAATTTATAATGAACAATCCCTCTGATATCAAAAATTATTAGCAAAATCGTTTTGACTCTTGAATTGGACTGACAGAACATTTTTGGTTGTGGAAAATTGGCTCACTTTCATTGTGCACTTGGGTCCTTTCTTTCAGGCTTATATTGGTACACCCATGCTTCATCACTAGTTATAATATGGCCCCAACTATTGTCTTGCCTCTCCAAAAGGTCGTGGCAAACTTTGACTCTCTTTTGCCTTTGTTCACTAGTAAGCTCTTTTGAGATCATTTTTGCACACACTCTCATAACAAGATTTTCAGTGAAGAATTTTCTGTTTCTGAATCAATGTTTACTTGATCTGTTATGCTTCTCACAGTCAGCTGATGATTTTGATGCACAATTCAACAAATTTTTGCAATGTTTTCATTAGTTCCGCTTGTTACTGGCTGCCCTGGCCTCTATTCATCAGTGATGCTTTCTTTCCCCTCAGAAAAATGTTTAATCCATTTGTACACTGTCCTTTTCTTCATGGCATCGTCCCCATCAATTCGGGCTAACATGTCCTTGATATCAGTTTCACTCTTTTCATGGTTAACAAGAAATTTAATATTTATTTGATGTTTAATTTAAGCTCTGACGTTCTCATGACAGCACACAAAGACATGCAACAATGAATACCACTCTGCAAGACACTGCCACATGTTGACATGAACATGCCTGTGAGACACTGATATACCAAAGTTATAAAACCTTACTGAGTGTATACAGTGCTGCCAATGTAAGCACATTGTGGCATGTTTGTGAACTTAATTGTCAGACCTCATATGCTAGCAGGAGAGACTTACGGGGCCAACCACTAGAAAACCCAGATGAAACTTGGTTTACTGACCATAGCAGCTTTGTTAGAGAAGAATTCAGACATTTGAGATATGTTATAGTCATAGAGGCGAAAGCACTGCCCCTTGGAACTTCAGCTCAATTAGCTTAACTAATTGCCCTAACCAAGGCTTTACAAGAGGAAGAGACAAAAGGATTAATATCTACACAGATTCTAAATATGCTTTTTTAGTATTGCATGCCATGCTGCTATATGGAAAGAGGAGAAATTCCTCACTGCCAAAGACACTCTTATAAAATATGAACTGCAGATATTATTCCTTCTAGAGGCCATACATTTGCCCAAGGAGGTGGCAGTAATTCATGGCTGGGGACATCAAAAAGGATAGAATAAAATAACTCAATGAAATCATCAGGCTGATTGCATAGGCAAAGCCACAACTCTATCTAAAGAGAAATTCATAGGGACCTTGTCCCTGCCTTCTCAGGCTCCACTCCTCCTCCATCACACTCTTCAGAGGAGAAAGTCTGGGCCACCCAGGAGGGATACACTCTTAACCCTCAGGAATGGTATACACTAGATCACAGGCTACACCTACCCCAGTCTGTCCCATGGAAAATAATTAAAGAACGTCATGATTCTTGCCATTTGGGGTGGGATAATATCTATCAAATGTGAAAACAAATGCTTATTTGAAATAACATAGTATATATAAGACAATTAACCAGGTATGTCATGCTTGTCTGCTTCGTACTTACAAGGACCCCCAGGGAAAGAATCCTCTCCCACTTAAACAGCCCATTCAGCATTGGGGAGGCTACCCTGGAGGAGACTGGCAATTGAATTTTACCCAATTGTCCCCATGCAAAGAATTTAAATACCTCTTGGAATTAATTTATACCTTTACCAGGAGGGTAGAGGCAATCTTCACCTGGACTGAGAGGGCCCAACAGTTTCCAAACAACTGCTAGAGGAAATAATTCCTAGGTGCAAGCTACCTTGGTCCTCACACAGTGACATTGAACCTTCTTTTACCTCACATATTACCCAATAGGTAGCAAAGGTCCTGGGAATAAAATACTTCTTACATTCCTCACGGAGGCCTCAGGGTTCCAGCAAAGTAGAAAGAAGAAACTAGACCCTTAAAACCACCCTAAGAAAAACCCTCTCAACCCTGGCTTAACCTCCTGCCAATAGCTCCATTGTGGGTTCAGTCATGCCCTCAGGCTTCCCTGCAACGCAACCCCTTAAGAGACTTTATATGGCAAGGCTTGGTATTCTTAGCCAGAGAGACTACAGACCTCCTTTAGCATGTCATCTCATTAGGCCAGCTCCAGGAAGCTCTCAGGGCCTATGGGCAAAGGATTTAGCCCTCCCTCACTAGAGAGTTCACCTTCACCAACCCAGTACCTGCCTGGAAGCAAAATCCTCACCAGATCTTGGAAGGATGGCAGCCCCACATCTCAAATGAGCCCCACTTGAAAGGGCCCTTATACTGTTCTACTTTCTATTCCTATGACTGCCAAGGTACTGGAAGTCCCTAGCTGCATACCTTAGTCCCAGACGAAACACTGGAAGGATGAAGAAAAATGCTCCCATGAGACACTAAAAGATCTCAGACTACTGTTTACCAAATTGCCAACAACTATTTTCAACCACAGGGGATATTAATTGCCTTTTACTATTTAATTTTTGTCATAGCTTATTCTTCTCTTCACCTTTGCCCCTACTATGTAATCAACATATTGGCTCTCTTAATTCTATTTCATCTCTAGCCTCTTTACGGGAAATGGGAAACTAATACCCTTGTAAAAATTTCCAATATAATGGCAAAGGGCAATGGCCTGTCTGACTGCTGGATATGCCATAGGCAGCCTGACAATACTCCATCTCCTCCCCAGTTTCAGCCTGTTCATTTTCATCTCAGCCTTACTTTTCTTTCAGGGTTACCCAAGGAGTTCCCCAGGAGCACCCCCTTAATTGTCAGGATAGACCCCTCAGCTACAAACCTAGGCTGTACTCACCTTACCCCACTTTTTAATCAGTTTAATCTAAATGGGTCAGAATTCTCAACTATACATCCACATCTAGCTCTTGTTATATCTGCATGTGTCAAAAAGGTGGCTACATTTCATCTGTCCACCCGTCTCTTACTCCATAAGATTTGACATTTCTAAAAGGTGCACTCTAAATACGACCTTTTGGTTTCCAGCCAGCCATAAGGCTCGCTGGAAACCAAAGTAGTAGCCCCCCAAATAATAACCAAAGTATGAGCCCCCCAAATAGGTGAATATGTTGGAAGGGACATAAAGCAACATCCTGGAAACTATTTACCTCCAAGAACAGAGAGGGTACCAGCAAGGCCTTGATATGTTGAGCTGAAGGGAAGCTTCTTATCTCCTCAGTGCTATGTAGCTCCTCATTGGGGCTCAAGTCCAGCCACATGGTTTCACTGCTCTCCACAACAAGCCTGTGCCACCCAACCCTGGGTATTCACTTCTCTGTGGTCCTCAAAAATGAACTATCTAGTGACAAGTCACCCAACAGAGTCTACCACCAGCCACCTATAACTTTATCCTACCCAAGTATTGTCAATTCTGTTTTAAGAACAACGCACCTTAGGGTTGCTAGGCCCTGTTTTTAACATCACTTACCCTGACCCAAGTGGGTCATAGGATTTACCATAGCCTCTAAGGCTGCCATCGGTCTAGTAGCCCTTGGGTAGGGTTTACCTATCGTGAGGCTACTTTGACTAACCTAACAAGGTCCATAGTTGCCCTAGCTCAAGACACTGGAGACTCCATCCAGAATCCCAAAGGTCTCTTGACTCACTTATAAATGTTGTCCTTGACAACTGACTAGCCCATGATTATTTATTAGCTAAACAAAGGGGTGTATGTGTGGTTATTAATAAGACTTGCTACACATATAAGCACCACCAGTTAAATAGAGAAAATATTAAAAATACATATGATCAAGGGATGCCGGGATAGCTCAGCAGGTTAAGTGCTAGCCTTGCAGCCCCAGGGTCCAAGGATTGAATCCTGGCCCCGGCCCATGTGGACCCATATGCTGAATTGGGGTGTGACATTAGTTTGGTTCTCACCAGAGGGAGCTTCCAATGTAGGAGGGCCCCCACTCGACCCTAAACTCACAGAAATGTGCTTCCCATGCTGGAGGCCTCCAGCGTGGTTCCTGCCCTGCATTACCCCCCCACCCCCCTGCACACCTGTGTGGAATGAAACTATGTCAGAAACTGGTGACATACAACTATGGAGACTGCTCTGGGCCCTTTCCCTTGTCTCTGTCTCTGTCAAAAACAATAAAAAATTATATATATAATCAGCCTGATGGCTTTATAGTTTTGCAAAAAAAAAGCGGGGGGGTGGGGGGGGACAGGGGCGGCCCCAATGGTTGAATTCATCTGGCAGCCAGTAAAAGACATTCTACCTTCCATAATTTGGTTTTGTACCCTTATTAGGGCCTTTAGTTTGTATGTCGCTTCTACAAATATTTAGCCTAAGTCTTTTTAACCTACTTGCAAGCTTTGTCTTCTATAGGTTATAGCAGTTCCACCTTAAAATGATGGTCCTCCAGAGATTCCAACCTGTTCCTCTGGCAGTAAAAGCCCAGGTTTATAGCAGTCTCCTCTTAACTCTGTCACTCACAGCTTTTGCCCCCACCTGCCAAGGCCCAGGGACACCTCCTTCAACCTGACAAAGAGCAAGTTGATGAGATCCTGAAAAGGACATCACCCCATTCACAGCAGGAAGTAGATACAGAAGAGACACACCATCCTTCTCCTAAAAGATTTCAAGGTCTTCAACTTTTGAGGAGGGGAAGATAAAAATGACCAGGAGAAGTAGGAAAACAGCCCTTTTATTTTATAATAAAGATCAGTACTAGATACTTTGATAAGGTAAGGAGTCATAGAAAAAGACTACTTACTATTGAGATTCTAATTATTCTTAATGTAAGTGCACGTTTATTCTCCATATCTTTGTATGGAGTTCAGTGCTTTCTCTGTAAGCATAGACCTGCTGCTTAGAGTTCATTGTGATTTTTTGGGGTTTTTTTTTGCATTAACTAAATATATAATAAGTCATTTTGTAATTTCTAGTTTAAATTTTTTAACAAAACAAAAACTTAAATACCCTTGTGAGGCAAACTGAATAACATTTAAAAAATATTTTTCTCCATTCTTTGTAGTTTTACACCTTCATTTAAATATGAGATTGGAGAGGCTGACTCAGAGGGTTGAGTGCTCGCTTTGCAGCCCCGGAGCCTGAGGATCAAATCTTGGCCCCGGCCCATGAGGACCCATATGCTGAAATGTGGTATGCCCCCAGTTCAGTTCTTGCCGGGGCCTATGTGGGAGGCTCCTGGCCCAGTTCCTGCCCTGCACAGCCCCGCGCCCACCTGTGGAGTGAAACTATATGGAAAACTGATGCTGTCAACTATGGAGACTGCTCTGGGCCCTCCCCCTGCTCTCTGTCTCTCTCTCTGTCAAAAAACAATAAAAATAAATCTTTAAAAATCATAATAATGAGATTATAATTCATCTTTTTCAAGTATTTCCAAAATTTTGCTATTAAATTTTATAGGAAAATTGTTTCTTACTTTATACTATTTTACTTCATCAATTTATATAATAATTGCATTATGTACTGGCAAAAGTTGAGTACAGTGAGCATAAAAATGGTAGAGAGTAACACAAGCCACTTTAGACACTGTGATGAACCGAAGTGGGCAGAATTGTTGGGGCACAGGAGGAGGCAGGAGGTTATTAAACAGAAGCGTTTCAAATGACATGAGAAGTAATCAGTATGGTTTATGGAGGGATTTGGAATTACAAGCTAATATAATTAGTTTGCAAATTGAAAATTAATTAAGAAATATTTTATTCTAGTTTCTGCTGGCTGTCCAGTAGAGGTGACTGTTGACATCCTAGTTATACTTCCTCCATGCAGTTCAAATAAATAAGCCTAACTACTTAAAATATATTGCTTTGCTTATAGTGACTCAGGTAGTATCTGTCAAATGTACCCTTAAAATAACCCTGATAAGCCCTAGAGTGGTTGAAAGTTAGATTAGCATAGAATTTCTCAAAGCTCTGGTCAAACTCTAATGTCAGTGTTCTATAAAAAAGTTTTTTAGATTTGTATTGTCTTTTTATTTGTATATGAATATTCATTCTAACATATAAAGGATGCTTCATGTTTTATGTAATAATCACTGCTAATAAAATATCTGATTTTAAAAAGTAGCTTTCTTTTCAGGGCGACTCTCAGAACAATTTCTGAGGTAAACTAGCTAAATCTATAGATAGATAGACCAGTCTGTCTATCTATCTATCTATCTATCTATCTATCTATCTATCTATCTATCTATCTATCTATCATCTATCTTATTGTTTGAGAGAGAGAGAGAGACAGAGAAGAGGGAGGGCACAGAACAGTTTCCACAGTTGTACATCATTAGTTTAGATACAGTTTCATTCCAAAGGTGGGTATGGGGCCCCCCACAGGGTGGGAACCAAACAGGGGGCCTCCCCCATGTGAGCATGGGAAGCACACCTCAGTTAAGCATATGGGTTTGTCCAGGCTGGGCCAGGGCTTGATCCCTGGATCCCAAGGCTTCAAGGCAAGCACTCAACCTGATGAGCCATCCCGGTGTTTTCTAATTAAATATTTTGACAGCAAACCTAACAAATGATTCAAGAATAATTTTCCACCATTGAAATTGAGCATGTGTTGTTTCCTTCAACAGGTTCTCAATTTCAAAATTGGTATTTTTAGTCTTCATAAATTGCATTAGTGTGTCCTTTCAGCAAACAACTTCAGTTTTCTTTTTTTGCTGCTGGCCCTTAATCTTTGTTCCTCTGTAGGTTTTTATTCTCTGCTTGTGCTTGAGAGAGAGATAAATCTGAATGTGTAGCTTTTGTTTTGCACCAAGATTGGTTTCTTTTGTATTATTATTGTAAGGAAGTGATTTAAGGAAGCGACATAGGAGATCGAGTGGCTAATCAAATGCGAGCCTTTATTGGGGGAGGGGGGGATCCCGGGCGATATCCTTCGGTCTGAGGAAAAAGGTGGGGGCCAAAGAATGCATGCGGGGGAAGGGAGTGAGTGGGTTATATAGGGCTCTGGGGTTGGGGAGAGGCGGATCAGGTTGCCAACGGAAGTCCCGCCTTTGAAAGTTTCCAGGCAGGTTACAGTCACTTGGAAAGTCCCCTTTGCCACATCCTATTTGCCCGGGCCCCCAAGGCCCACCGACCTTACATTCCGACCTTTTTGGTATAAAAGGGACGTCGTTCTTTCTCAAGCTACTTCCTGCTGGACTCGGGCGACGAAGGGAGGTTGGAGGCCGGGGATTCGGTTGGAAGCTGAGCATATGGATGGAGAAGCATTTGGTTGATAGCGATTCAGACTTCCTGCATGCGGCTGTGGATGTGTCCCAGGGCTCCTCCGCCCTGCCTGTAGTGACAAGGGAGGAAGCCAGAGAAATGCCCACAACCATAGGGAAGCAGATGACCTTCCTCCCTTGGGTTGAGGGTGGAGCTTCGAGTGGGAAAAATTTTCCCTGACTGTAAAGAGGAAGTTGAGGAACCAGAGTTATGGGATGCAAGGGAAGTTGGAGGGGGTATTGATGCTTTTAAGGAGGGTCTGATTACATCAGAAGAAGGCTCCTCCCAGTGCTGATCATTGGTTAGACAGTGATGGCCAGATTGCAGAAGGGCATGGGGGAAGAGAAGCTGACATAGCAGAGAGATTTTGGTGAGTCAGTCCTGAAATAAGGGGATTCCCTTAATGAGGGTGAGGGGCCGAGGGCCCAGAGGTGATGAAGGGGTGACAGAGAGGGATGGCTGCCAGAGGGGGGTCTGCCAAAGGAAGTGCAAAGAAACAGTCAGAAAGGTTACCTGCCCCAGTCAGATTTAGAAATTGGGTACCTTGACAGATGAGGGTGAGCCAGGAAAAGCGGTCCATTTTACCTGTGTCATCCCCTGATTCAGAGGGGAGCTGCTGGTTTAGGGTGAGTTTTATTTTTGATGGAACCTGCCTGGCAGGTATGGCATGATTCCTTGGATTGGTCATAAGGGAAGCAGAGGGCAGGCGAGCCGACAGGTCTGGATACAGATTCAAAGCCTGAGAAGCAAATAGAAAGCAGGGATTGACAGCCCTGAGAGGGCAGTAGGCTGTGTTGGGCAGAAATTGGGTATGAGTGGCTCCACCAGCCCTCCAAGTTTGCTGAACATAGAAGTGCCAATGGAAGGGATTGAGGGATTGACGAACCTGTGGAGATCCAAGGGATAGATTAGCTAGAAGGAGAAACAAGTAAATCATATTGAGGGTGGAGACATGTCATAGTTCCCAATTAGAGAACACAGATTAGAAACAGACAGATGATTGAACCGTGTTCATAGGGGGTCCAGTGGGTTGGAGCTGCAATGGTGAGGAGGAAGGACAGGATGAGAGAGACAATCTCAATGGCTGCCAAAAACCAGGGTGGGCAGATAGTGGTAGCAGGCATCAGACCATCTGTGGGGACAGGTCTGTTGGTTCAGGGACTGGTGAGGCGGCTGGACCCTGGCAGGAGAGTTTCAACCTGTTTGAGTTTAAGGGGTGGGATGACCAATTTCCCTGGTCAGGAGCCAGTTTCAGGTGAGAGACGTAATACCAGGAAGGGTGGCCCAAGGGTTTGGCAGCAGTGAGGGTGGTGCGGACAATAGTGTGCGGTCCTGTCCACCGGGGTTTCAGAGAGCAGTGTTGGAGTTCCTTAAGAAAAAACACTGTCCCCAGGTTGCAGGGGAAGAGAGGAGTTGGAACCACTGACCACTGGCAGGTGGTGGTCAGCATGTTCCCTGAGGAGGTGATGGAGCAAGGACAGGTAAGGGAGGTAGAAAGCCAAAATGAGGGGCTGAACCGGGAGGTCATGGTTAATGAGGAAGGGCTGACCATAAGGGGCTGAGGCCAGTGGGGGCCCAGGGAGCCGCCCGAATCCTGGTCAGGGCCAAGGGAAGGAGATTGGGCCAAGAGGTCTGGAGCTCTAGAGTGAGCTTAGTCAAATGATCTTTCAGGATCACCTTAGCTCACTCCACCTTAACGGAAGATTGGGGTGGTAGAGGACATGCAGTTTCCAGGTGATTTGGAGGCCTTCTGAGACCTGTTGTACAACCTGAGCAGTGAAGGCCGGGCCGTTGTCCGACTGGATGAAGGCAGGGAGACCAAATTGCGAAATTACTTGTTCTAGGAGGATGGTTGTCACCATATCTGCAGTTTCCTTAGTGGTCGGAAAGGCCTTGATCCAACTTGAAAAGGTATCAACCATAGTGAACAAGTATCGGAAATGTCTGACTTGGCATGTGGGTGAAGTCAATTTGCCAGTCCTCGCCAGGCTGATGGTCGTGCATCTGATGAGTAGGGGTCCTGGCTGAGTAGGTGGGGCAGGCCTTATGGGCCTTTTGGATTAGCATCCCTTAGTCCTTGAAAGTGAAAGAGAGGGTCCAGAAAGCGGAACATTGCCCTCGGAACAGTGTGTAGGGAGTTGTGGACATCAGACAGGAGGGTTTCAGCCTGTGCCTGTGGGAGAGAGTAGGCAGGATGAGTAGGGGTGGTCAGGAAAGGTATGGGGGCAGGGAAAGGACCCGAGGTGAGGGAGCGGGCCACGGAATCGGCCCGTGTGTTGCCTGTGCCACCGAGTCCCCAGAGGATTGGTGCCCCCAGCAATGGATAATTGCCATTTTGGAGGGTAGCTGGAGGGCTTCAAGGAGTTTAGAGATAAGGGTGGCTTTTTGAGAGGTGGTACCCTCAGGCAGGGGGTTGGCCTCATGTGTGGAAGAGGTGCTAACCACTGCACAGGCCACCCTGCTATGGCCCAGGGCAGAGCAGGGAACTGCTGTCCACAAAAAGAGTGAGGTTGAGGTGTTCCAGGGGGTAGTCAAAGAGCCTCTGGTCGGGGGGAGCTCAGGGCAGTGGCTGGCAAAAGGGAAGCCGGGTTAAAGGGAGGGGAAGGATGTAGGGAGATGGTAGGATCTTGGATGAACAGGAGATGGAATTTCTGGAGCCTGGAGGGACCTAAGAGGGAGAGACATTTGTGTCCCAAAAGGTCCATCAACCTGTAGGAGTAAAATACTGATAGACAGAGCCAGGGTGAGTTTTAAAGCTTCCTTGGTAAGCTCGGCTGCAGCCACCAAAGCGCAGAGACAGGGCTGCCATCCCCGGACTGTGGGGTCCAGCTGTTGGGAGAGGTAGGCCAGTGGCCGATGTAAAGGGCCCACAGGTTGGGCCAGGAGGCCGGTGGCTATGCCATGGCATTCATCTGTGAACAGATGAAAGGACGATTGGGGTTAGGTAGCGAAAGAGGAGGAGACAAGACCAAGGCATCCCTGAGAGCTGTGAAAGCTCAGCGGACATTGGAGGGGGAAGTGAGTGGTCCTGAGGGTGCATCCTTGGCTGCTAGGTAGTGTTCTGGCGAGGAGGGCAAAGTTGGGAACCCAATGGTGGAAGAACCCAACCAGCCCCAGAAAAGAAAGAATCTGACCTGCCGTTTCTGGCGGTTGAAGCTCTCGGCTGACCTGAGTGCGATCAGAGTTAAGGCTTTTGGATGTTGGGGTGAGACAGATGCCTAGATACGTGACAGAGGCAGAGGACAGTTGGGCTTTGGCTGGAGAGACTTGATAGCTATGTGAACCCAGATAATTAAGGAGAGAGGCAGTGTGTGATAGGGATGCACTCAGAGAAGGGCTGCATAGAAGGAGGTCATCCACATATTGAAGTAGAGTGCTTGGACTCGGGGCAGGAGGTGAGATCCCGGGCCAGGGCCTGCCCAAACAAATGTGGGCTATCCCGAAAGCCCTGGGGAAAAACTGCATGTCAGCTGCTGAGCTGCATGGGTGTCTGGGTCCTCCCAGGTGGAGGCAAAGAGAAAGTATGAATCCGGGTGTAGGGGGACTATGAAGAAAGCGTCTTTAAGATCCAGGACAGTGAAACGAGTAGTGGACAGGGGTATATGGGAAAGAAGAGTATAGGGGTTGGGAACTACTGGATGAAGGGAGACCACAGCCTCATTAATGAGGCGGAGGTCTTGAACCAGGCGGTAGTCCCCTGAGAACTTGCAGACTGGCAGGATGGGGGTGTTGCAGGGGGAGTCAGTGGGGATAAGGAGGCCTTGGCCAAGGAGCCGGGAAATGATAGGTTTAAGTCCTTGGCGGTGGGCCTCAGAAATGGGAAATTGAGGGCCAGAGAGAAATTAGGTGGGGTCTTTTAGCCGGATGCGGACAGACTGGTGGTGGGTAGCAATGATAGGTTTGGAGGTGCCCCAGACCTTTGGTTCTACTTTGTCTGGGGGCAGTGGAGGATAAGGGGTTTGGGAGGTAATAGGCCCAGTTGTAGACTGAATGAGGGGGAGGAGGAAGTGAGAAAAGGAAGCTTTGGGGGAGAGCTGAAGCGTGGCTCCCAGGTGGAGAATGTCCCTGCTGAGGAGGGGGACAGGACAGGAGGGTATGACCAAAAAGGAGTGGATGGCCCTCTAAAGAGCAGGAGAGGGGAGAGAGGGCATCCCATCGATACCCATGATCGAGACCTGGGAAGGGAGGAGAGGCCCGGAAGAAGTAGGCAGAACAGAGTAGGCAGCCCCTTTGCCCACCAGAAAGGAGATGGACTTACCTGCTACCTGTAGCGTTACCCTGGGCTTGGCAAGGGTGATGAGGTCCTCGAGTCTGGGCGTCGTCAGTGGTCAGCCAGCCCCAGGAGTTCGAGCGAAGCCATCACCTGGCCTGCCTGCCCCCCACATAGAGTTGTGGAGGGAGGGGCGGCCAGGGGGCAGTCGCTTTTCCAGTGGCCCGGTTGCTTGCAAGCAGGGCAAGGCTTGGTGGGCGGCCTGGGGCAGGGCACTGACGGGACCAGTGGCCTTCTTTGCCACATTTGAAACAGGCTCCAGGCGGAGCACTGCGTTTCGAAGGTTTCCCCAGGTTCCATCTGCTGGAACCAGCCGGCCTCAGGGCAGCCGCTAGGGCTTGGGTTTGGAGCGCCACCTTCTGTTGCATCCGAGCCGGCCGACGGGATTCGGCTACTTCATCCTGGGCGGAAACATTTTAAATGCCATACTTACCAGGTCTTGGGCAGGGGCCTGGGGTCCCTGTTTTGCCCGTTTAATATCAGGGGCAGATTGAGTGCTAAAATAGGTAGCCAGTACCGTGGCCCCTGCCGGGGCAACCGGGTGCAGGCGGGTATAGAGGGTTAGAGCCTCAGTGAGGCGGCTAAGAAAGACTGCCGGATTTTCTTCCAGGCCTTAAGTCATTTATTGGTTATTTCAGGCAGCCGTGATGGCAGCGGCAGGCAGGTGGGGCGGTCCGGCCTCCCCGGAGTCGCCATCTTTACATGAAGGGAGGGGGCTTCCCTAAGGCGGGAACCCCCATCGTTAAAAGGGGAGTTAGAGGAACTAACTCAAGGGAGCGGAGGGAGTAGTGGGTCCAGAGGGGACCGGTGAAGCAGGCTGGGTTGGCCCAAAGTATGGAGGAGGAATGGGGGAGTCAGGTCTGGGAGGAGGGGAAGTGAGAGTTTCTGGGGGTTCGGAGAGCGGTGAGGGGTCGGAGTCCAGAGAGGAGTTGGTTGAGAGAGGCAGAGGGAAGGACGGGGAGAAGGACGGGAGCACAAATCCCAGTGTCGTTAAAAGTGCCTGAACATAAGGAACCGCCGAACATTAGCTTGTCATTTGCTTGTCCTGCAGCTTTAATTATTTAAGATCAGTGGGGCTGTTGAAAGCAAAAGTCCCCTCGGCGGGCCAAATGGACTGATTATCTAGAGGATATTGAGGCCAAGCCCGAGTACAGAGAAACAGGAGCCGTTTATGGCGGAGTTCCTCGGAGAGTCTGAGATTGGCAGGATTAGTGAGGCGACACCCCAGGGGCGTCTTCGGGTCGGATTTGGACTCAGTGTTACCCCTGGCCAACCAGTCTCAGAGTGGTGAGAGAGAGAGAGATAGGCGTCCCTAATCCCTGGTCTCTGGCCACCGACGGAAACGGAGAAGTGCCTCAGACTTGTGAGTTCACCTCACCGAGAGGACTAACGAATGATCTGGACGTCTCCAGACTACCCGGCGTCCGGAAGGACAACGGGGGGTCCCTGGTGCGGCCGCAAGGACAAGGACCCCAAACAGCTGAGACCAGTAGGCCAGGGGAAGGAGGGACTTACCCCACAATGGCCGGATCGAGTGCCCAGTCGGCAGTCCCTGGTCGTTCCCAGAAGGGAGAGGAGCAGCTCACGCGGTCGCCCGCTGAGTCTTATCTCCTCTGGGGTTTCGGCACCAAATGTAAGGAAGCGATTTAAGGAAGCGACATGGGAGATCGAGTGGCTAATCAAATGCAAGCCTTTATTGGGGGGGATGCTCTCGGGCAACATCCTTTGGTCCGAGGAAAAAGGTCTGGGCCAAAGAATTCGTGCGTGGGGAAGGGAGTGAGTGTGCTATATAGGGCTCTGGGGTTGGGGCTGAGGCAGATAAGGTTGCCAACGGAAGTCCCGCCTTCAAAAGTTCCCAGGCAGGTTACAGCCACTTGGAAAGTCCCCTTTGCCACATCCTATTTGCCCGGGCCCCCAAGGCCCACTGACCTTACAATTATTATTCAAAATAATTAAAAGACAAGCCCGTTTAAATGCTCACCTCATGACACAAAAGTCAATTGCCTTTATTTTTATGATTCACTAAAAAACACTTACATCTGTGTTTTGTCTTTCTTCGAATCAGTTCACTTTTGATGGAGCTAAATTTGGAAGTCTACCAAGGCCTTTGCACTTGTCTTCTAGTTATTTTAGAAGTGAGTTATTTTTGTTTCTGAAATAAACAGAAGTCACATTAAAGAAAATAACCACAAATAAAAAATAGCATTTTAATTGACTAAGATTAAAATTGTTTTAACTGACATTTTTGTATAAATAGCAAGATAGATACTTTGATCTGTTTATTAATTTAGCCATGCCAGTCTACAAGAAAAGGGTATGAACAGAATTGGCATTATCTAATAGCCTCTCTGGATTTTCTGTAGTATCTTCCCATGACAGTTTCTAAATTTTCTTTCTTCCTTTTTATTTATTTTTTTGTTATGTTTATTGTTTTTTGACAGAGAGACAGACAGATAGAGACAGAGAGAAGGGGGAGGGCCCAGAGCAGTCTCCATAGTTGACAGCATTAGTTTTCCATATAGTTTCACCCCACAGGTGGGCACAGGGTGCAGGGCTGTGCAGAACAGGAACTGGGCTGGGAGCCTCCCGCATAGGCCCCGGTAAGAACTGACCTGGGGGCACACCCCAGTTCATCATATGGGTCCGCCTGGGCCGGGGCCAGGATTTGATCCTCAGGCTCCGGGGCTCCAAAGTGAGCACTTAACCAGCTGAGTCATCCTAGATTCCCCTAAATTTTCTGATTGTAGAAACTTGACTGAAAGCTTATATACAGCTGAAGCATTTGAGATCTTTCTCCTCAGCATGTGTCATCAGTTTGGCTCAAATAAACTCTTATAAAAATTGAAAAAGTATCTTAGGAACCCTATATTGTGGGTTGACTCCATAAAAAATGCGTTAGTCGTGGGATGCCAGGATAGCTCAGTGGTTGGGAGCAATGGCGAGGTCCGGGGTTCCAGCCTTTGCAAACTCCATATGCTGAATTGCAATGCAACTGGTAACTGCAGAGATGGCTCAGCAGTGAGTATTGGTTGTCTCCTCCCATGCAAGAGGCCTGATCAATTCCCACCCCATGTGGTCCCACATCCACCTGTGTAAAATTAAATCATGTCACAAATAATGATGTACTACTATGGAGACTGCTCTCGGCCCTCCCCGCTTCTCTTTCTCTCTGTTTCTCTCTCTCTCTCTCTCTCCCTCTTTCTCCTCTCAAACAATAAAATAAATCTTAAAGTAAATCTTAAAAAAAAAAAAAAGAAGAAGAAGAAGAAGGTGTAGTCATGAGTCTATAGGAGCTGAAAGGGGTTATTCAGAATAGGGCATTTTGGATATCACTCATTCATGAGGTAGCAGGGACTCAGAAGTGACTCAACGGGATGTAACAACGAATAAAAAGGGTAACATATTAGTACCAGAAGATATTTTATTGTTACTTTTCTGGTGTCATTTACCACATAACTAATAATACACTATCATAATCATATATTTTATTTGTTCATTTGTTAAAGGCTTCAGGGACACAGCAGAGACTTAGACCATGCCTTCATGAGGTTTTCTGGATGAGATGATGATGTGGAGTAAACTGTCCTCTTATTTAATTTTCTAATATTTGCATCTCTTAGCATGATCGTTTACCTTGAGAAATTCATCATATAAACAATATATAAAACTCACATTCTTGAGACTGGATGCTCATTATTTGCTTTTGTCAATCAGATGGTAGGAAACAAATTTGTTGATGTGTCTCTTTTTTCACTTCTGAATTGAAGAGTTTGGACCAAGTGAGCCATGTGTTTGTTTTTTATTTTGATTTCAATTATTAATCTCAGTGACAGAGATGCTCATTTCATAAGTTAATTTATCTTCTGCTTTAAAGGTTGCCTTGTTATAATATGCTTTTTTATCTTTTATACCCCAAAATGAATAAGTCTATTTCTTTATTTTGTATCTCTAGATTAGGCTGACCTGCTGTGCTGTTTTAAATGGAACAGAAAACAATGGTACTGTCCCATTTCAAATGGTATGTATGGTCAACCTAATCTCACTGAGCTAACTTCAAAGTGTCAGTAGGCAGACCATACATACTATTTGATATGGGAGAGTAGTTATTTTCTCTCAAAATGGTATGTCTGGTCAGCCTATTCTAAAGATTTGAAAAAAAATGGGAAGTTTCTGGTTTGAGTACTGATAACTGGCACTCCATGTGTCAGTCTTTTTCAGCTTATGCTAAAATATATATGACAACAGAGAAAAAAAATAAGAAAACATAAAAGACTAAAAATTAGAAGTTAAACTCTTGCCAGTAACTGAGAGAATTTTTAAAGTACTTTGTCGATAAAAATAATGTCTAACATTAGCTTTGCTTCCTAAAATATTTCCTGAAACTTAAAAGAAAGAGCTCATATATGTGTTATTCTTTCATGGTCTGCTGCTTAGTACAGAAAGAAAAGATCTACTTTCTATAGTAATTATGGTGTGAGCATAGAAATTTGGCTTTGAGCAATACACGATAAGGTAAAATCTAGCAGTACTTAAAGGGTGTCCCAAAATTCACGCAAGAAGTAATTTTGATAGAAAACACAGGTTTATAATTTAAAATTGTAAATTTTTATTGCTCAACAATGAAAACACATTGTTCTTTCATGTAGCACTCCATTTTTAATAATCCTGAACTGTCAGCTGTCACGCTGTCTTTTGTTTTTGTTGGCAACATTTTACCGCACAAATGATGCAAAATTCAAATCTTGCATGAATTTTGGGACACCCTTTATAAAGCAAGTACCGTATTTGACTAAATCCTGAAAAGATGATCACCGAGGCTCAGGATGAAATTTGTATTTATTTGTTGGTAAATCCGAGGACTGTATATACTGTGTCATCTCACAAAATGAATCCATAGCAAACAAAATCAAAATGGGACCTATAAATTGCTACATGAGAAGAGAAAGCAACTGTAATCCTGGATTTTGAAGTAAGGCCCTACCGCTTTCCTTTGGATGTTGACTAAAACTAGTTTTACTTTAGGCCCATTGAAACAGATTTCGGGGATGCTATTTATAAATGTATACCAGAGCAGATTTTTAAAGATTATTCAAGTTTGGAAAATATTGATCAGTAATACGGAAGTAATTAGAAGAAAAGAAGCAAAAATTGATCAAACGAATTGAGTATGAAAATAAAAGGTATTACTCTTAATTTTATCCATTTAACCTATTTTTGGGTACGGAAAAGAAAGAACCAAATATCAGTAATTAATTTAGGGACTCTAATAGGATAGCCTCAGTGTTGCCTCACAAGGGGCACAATTATGAAGTCTTCAATAGATAACAAACAGTAGAAATGATAATCCTAGTCAACATTTATTAAACACTTAGTATGTGCTTGGAACTCTTCCAAAAATTTTACCTCTTGATTACACAGTAACAGCTGTGAAGACAATAAATATCAGCCTGTAATTTTGTTGTTTTTTGTTTGTTTGTTTTTTTCATTATGAAGAAAGTTCCTGGGGATGCCAGGATAGCTCAGCAGGTTGAGTGCTTGCCTTGCAACTGTGAGATTCTGAGATCAAATCCCGACCCCAGCTCATGAAAATCCATATGCTGAACTGCAGCACAACTGCTAACTACCAGGATAGCAGTGGAGGTTCTTGCGTCCCCTGTGGGAGACCTCCAGTTCAGTACCTGTCCTGTGCGGGCCCACATCCACCTGTGTGCAGTGAAACCATGTCACAACTGATGATGTACAGCTATGGAGACTGCTCTGGGCCCTCCCCACTTCTCTCAAAACAATAAAATAAATCTTAATAAAAAAGTTCCTGGGTTGGGAATGATATTGTAGACTAGGATTCTATAATACTGTCTTAGGCATTCAGTAAGTCTATGTATGGTGGTACTGCAAAGGGAAGGCAAATCTAAATCTAGAATAAGTATCTATTCAGTGTACACAAATAATTCCTTCCTTCATGATAGGTGATCTAATATGATCACTCCAGCACCAAATTAACTGGCTAGTCTCTTCAAATAGAGTACTATGTGAGCAATTCAGGTTTTTTTGCTGATGTAAATTGATCAATCTGCACTTATGTGATTAGGCAAGTCTCCGTAGAGCAAATCCATGTTCTTGAGTCCAAGGTAACCCTGTATCCCTTCCACCATGCTTTATAGTTCAGGAGGAAGCCCTGTTCTGACTAAGGAAGATAGTTGATTAACTGATATCCACAGAGAGATGCATATTTATGGAGATCACAAATATTCTGATTCTCTGGGTGCATTCAGAAAAAATGCCACTTGTATCACTTCTCCCACTTTATTATCATTAATTACTTAACCTTTCAACCAGGAATTATTATAAATTACCATCTTATTCTATTCTTCTTTCTATATGAAAGAGATAATGAATGGTCCTCCTTAGAGTTTTGCTTTCTTATATGATTTCATTCATTCAAAATATATTTATTGAGTATCTACTATGTGTTAGAAACTGCATTACTTGCTGCAGGTACATCAGTAAATAAAACAGATAAAATGCTCTGCCTACCTAAAGCAGAGCGAGGATAGGGAGATTGCAAACAAATAACTAACATAAAATATATGGTAGATCAATGTGCTGAATTGTACAAAAAAATAAAGCAGGGGAGAATAAGGATTATAGGGTTTTAAAAAGAACAATCTTAAATAGGGTGTAGTCCTGTGAAAGTAATATTTGAGCAAAAACTTAAATAAAATGACAGAATTTTTCATGTGAATATTTGGGAAAAGAACTTCATAGGCAGAGACAGGAAAAGAAAAAACAATGTTCAAATCCTCAGATCAAAGTGAGTTTAGGGTTTAATGTGGAAGCCACTGTGACTGGAGCAGATAGAGTGAAGGAGAGAGCACTAAGACACGTGGTTAAAGTTACCGAGAGTGAGATGAGAACCTATTAGTAGATTTAATCCGAAGAATGGTGTGATACCAGATGTTCAAAAGACCACACTACCTCGCACTTAAATTGAATAAATTTTAAAGAGCAAAGGTCGAAATAGGGTCGCTGTTAGGAGTACTGAATTATGTCAGGAAAGAGATTGTAGTGGTTCAGAATAGGATATTAGCAACTGGATTAGTATAAAAATGTCTGATATATTTTTGAAGGTAGAGGCAATAAGACTTTCTGATAGATTACATGTGGGGAATAAACCAAAGTGAGGAGACAAGAATGATTCCACAATTTTTGACCTAAGAGATTAGAAAGATGTATTTGCTATGTATTGAGACAGGAGAAACTGTAAAAGGGAAGAGTTAGGGTGGGTGTTTGTGTTTGCTTTGAGAAGCCTATTAAATATCCAGTTGGAGATTCATATAGGCAGTTGGGTACCCAAGGCTTATATTTGGAGAAGACTGTATACACACACACACACACACACACACACACACACACACACACACACACATTGAAGTCAGCAGCTGTTTGGCATTAGGCGTAGGAAAATGATATTCAAAAAGGAATCAGTGTACACAGAAGAATATAACCAAGGACAGAGTTCAAGAACTCGCGAACATTTTCTGTCACGAAGATGAAGGGGAAAAAAGAAAATACCTTCTCTGCTCACAAACTACCTGCAGACCATTTACTTACTCCTTATTCTGCAATAACTCTTAAGTAGCTACTATATGTTTGGCACGGTTCTAGTAAATGGGATACATGAAGTGAATCAAATAGGCAAAGCTCACTAGCCCACAGATTTTACATCATTGCATCTTTACCCAACATTCCCTTTATAGTCAAAAGTGTTTCCAACTTTTCACTTTCCACAAATCCTGCCCACCACCCCCCTAGCTCTTCAAAAGATGTGTACTGCACACCAACTTCAGGAAGGAACTAGAACTATAGATGAGACATTTTTGTTATACCTCCAAAAACACTTCCATCCTCTCTCGGTCTTATATTCCTGCTATAATGAGAAAGGTGCTCCTGGGAGTCTACCTTGGTCTTCTCAAACGAGGATAGGTGCAGTCCTGTCCCCCATCACAGCATGTGTCACACTATGTTGTAACTTATGGTTTATTTATTTTTCCCAAGGGAAAGGACCATTTCTAGCTTGCACTCTGTTGTGTTCCCAGCGTCTAATTCTTACCACTCAGTTGGTGCACCCAAAACTGTGTGGGCAATGAACAAGACTGGAAGGATCTTTGTGGGGAGATCTTACGCAGGTCACTTTGGGAGAGGAACCACCTCAGGGCAGGGTGTAAGGAGCACTTTCATGCTTCCTAGTGGTTTTTCACCAGGCTTCACCTCAGTGCTGTTGGATTCCGTCTTCCACAACAAATGAGTTGGGGCTTTAACTTTACAGCTGAGCTTCTGGCTGGGCTGTTTGGACTTTTGAGAGGAATCCCTGCCTGAGGGTTTCTTCCTACGATTCTCATTTATTTTTCAGACTTTTAGAGCTGAGTTCAAGTAGGGTGTCTTGTTCCTGGGAGCACTCTTGGAACCCAAGGTATTCAGAAACCTATACCTTCTGGAGGTATGGCCCACCTTCTTTGCATGAACTCTAAAGAGTTAATTATATTGATCTCTGTTTACTGAGGCAATGACATGAATAGGCTTTCTGGGTCTAGGAAGGTACTTAGGCTAAGACCCAAATTCTATCTGTTACATGGGGATATGTAAACACTTAGCTAATGTGGTTATCCCAAAGAATGCAATGAATGAGTAAAATGGGTTGTATAGTCTCAGACTTAAGGGCTTGTCTAGGGCAGGGATGGCCAACAAGTCGATCGCAGTCAACCGGTCGATTGCAAGGCCAATTTTGGTCGATCGTCAATCGCTCACAATGTCTAGGGTGGAATTCCATGTACCATGGACTTTGAAGCAATTATAGAAGACAAAACTTTCTAGCAATAGTTTAATGCATTCTGGGAATTTGCCAATGTCATACATTCCTAGAATTCTGACAGCCTGACACTGTGATCTCCGCCCACCCAGACAATACATTTTGACTTATGTGTTACACTTGTCACCGGATGCAACGCGTGAACGCAACAGTTACGACTCGACTCATCGAAGAACACAGTCAGTTAGCTTGAATATTTGGTAGTGTCATACGGTAGCTTCTTTTCTTTTGTATTAAGAGTATTATTATCAATCAATATTATTTATCCTCGGTGACCACGTTGAGTTTCAATTTTTCTTCTGTGTAAAATGTAAGTACCTTTTCTTTGTTTTAAATTAAATTGCTTTTCTTACCTATCTATTTACTTGATAAGTGAGCATTCTCGGCAACAGATCTCTAAACTGCGGTCATTACACTGAGAGAAAAATAAGGGACAGTGTTACAAATATATTAGGAATAACAATAATTCTATTTAAATTAAGAAGTCAGTATTGTAAACCGTA
>PVKE010026495.1:0-15669 GCA_004027555.1 Craseonycteris thonglongyai
TATATGGGGTTGGAGGGGGACCTGATTCTGGGAGCTGGGCACATAATGCGATGCATGGGTGATGTGATGTGGAGTCGTACATTGGGAAACTGTCTGATTGTTACCAACCAATGTCACCCCATTAAATTTAACAATAAAATATAATATTAAAAAATAAAAAAATAATAAATAAATAAATAAATAATAAAACAGTAACGGGGAAACTGGGATGGCTCAGCGGGTTAAGAACTCGCTTTGCAGCCCCAGAGCCCAAGGATCAAATCCCAGCCCCAGCCCATGCGGACCCATATGCTGAACTGGGGTGTGCCCCCAGTTCAGTTCTTGCTAGGGCCTATGTGAGAGGCTCCCGGCCCAGATCCTGCCCTGTGCAGCCCCGTGCCCACCTGTGGAGTAAAACTACATGGAAAACGAATGCTGTCAACTATGGAGACTGCTCTGGGCCCTCCCGCTTCTCTCTGTCTCTCTCTGTCTGTCTCTGTCAAAAAACAATGAAAATAAATCTTAAAAATAATAATATTAATAATAATAAAACAGTAAGGACACTCTGGAGCCTGCCTGCCTGGAATAGAAACTCTGGGTCTACCAGCCCACTTACCCACTTACTAGGTGGGTATACTTGCACACTTGAAACCTCTCCATGACTCCACCTTCCACATCTGTAAAAAGAATCTAATCATAGCACCTACCTAGAGAGTTGTCATGAGAATTCAAGAAGTTAGTATTTGTAGAGCACTTAAACGTGTCTGGCAACACTAAATAAGCATTTGCAAAATACATTTTCAGAACAAAAAATAAACTACCTTTTCAATTTCCATGTGGATAAATGGTCTGCATATTTTATACAAAGCATTTTGACTAACAATCTTACATATAGGCCTTACAGTTAGATAGAAAACTGTTCCAAGGAACTGTAATTCCTAAGGATCATCTAACTAAAAGATCTTAGGTTAAATGAAAGGGGAAAAAAATTACCTCATAAACTTGTCTAAAATATCCTCTACCCACATGTGCATTCGAAGGGACTGAAATCCATATCGCCAAATTAGTTTAATTATGTTAATTATAAACCAGCTGCTCTCCTCAAACACCAGAGTCTCTCCATTATACACCCCCATTAGGCCACCAGAACTCTGAACAGTAGAAAGACCTGCAAAAACAGAAAGGGAAGCTAAGTTAATGGTTTCTATGCTGAGCAAATTATAGAAGATAATCTGAAGCTACTGGGGATACTCTGAAGTGAGTGATTCTGGTCTTCCCTGAATTCTCAGGAGACATACTAAAGAAGCTCTATCTTTAGAATAGTGATACACTATACACTATACACTCACTACACTGTCCAAAAAGCAGATTCTTTAGAAGATGGGTCAGATGATTATGGAGCAGTATCAAAATTGGACTGGCCATTTTTAGTCTAAAAAGACTAAAAAGTCAAAGGAAAAAGCCAGAGTACCAACTGAATTCAATTCATGATAAAACAGAAATGTTAGACATGAATCTTTGTGGCATAAATTGCTCCTGGCATACATACATCTGCCCTCATGGGGGAAAGAGAAGCCCAGGAAGCATCCATAGGAGATGTGGAAGGCAGCTAGGGGAAAAGAGGCATTCTGTTTCTGTGCAAGTACTATTTGGCATAAGTGGATATTTCAGATAACCAAAAGGGAGCCAAAATTACCCAATATTCCAAGAAAAGGGACTACAGAGGCCTGCCAGATTTCCCTCACAACCTGTCCAGATCCTCTGCTGGTAGAAAAATAGTCAGTCAGAAGTACCATGGGGAAGCCGGGATGGCTCAGTGGGTTAAGTGCTCACTTTGCAGCGCCGAGTACCCAAGATCGAATCCCAGCCCATCAAATCCCAGCCCCGGCCCATGCGGACCCATGTGCTGAACTGGGGAGTGCCCCCAGTTCAGTTCTCTCTCTGTCTCTGTATCTCTTTCTCTCTCTCTCTCTCTCTCTGTCTGTCAAAAAAAAATTTTTTTTTTTTAATTAAAAAAAAAAAGAAGTCCCAGATTCTCAGCACATGTTTGCACCCATAGCTGTGTGAGAGACTTTAAGCCAGACACTTCAAGCCTCTGGGCTTCATTTCCCCAGATGTAATATGAGCACAGTAGTTTCTGCTAACTCAAACCATTCTTTGATTCTTCAACAGGAACCCACAGGTTTAAGAGCTGATAACAGCAACCATCTCCACCCCACCCCCACACAGGGCTGTAATTCCAGATAACTGACGATAACTGATAACTAGTGTCCCATTACAGGAGAGTGGCTCCTAACTAAGGCAGTACCAACTGCTAGCAGGAAACTGAGAAAAATAGTTTTTACCAACATCTCTGTAAAAGACAAGAGTTTTCCCCCTTGTCTTTCAGGTCCCTATCTGATAAAAATATTCACGGATAGTTACACGAAAGCTGCTTAGCTCTAAGACCAAATTACATACCCAGGTCCTTGACAAAACGCTTCATGTGAAGATTTAAAGGATGGATGACAGAACCTCCTGCCTCATATTCTTGATCCCGAATAGTCATGGTGGCCAGACGGCCTCCCACCTCTCCTCTTTCAAACAAGTCAATCTTTACATCTTTCCCAAATTTCTGCCGCAGATAATAGGCTGCTGAAGTGCCACCAATGCCAGCTCCAATAATTGCTATGGGAGGAAAAAAAAAGAACAGTTTCTATCCCTCTTTTGTTGTTTTTGAAAGGCCATTAAGCAATAACAGATGTTACTTAAGGTTATTATCAACAATTTAGGGAAGTCTGGGTAAGGGTAGACCAATGGTAGTTGTTGCAATGAAGATAGAACTCTCTGAATGTGAACAGACACTGCCCCCAGACAAAAGTGGCAGTAAATTAACTTACAAATTGACATAGCTTTTATTTTGCCAGATGCCCAAAGATTCTCACAAATCTTTGTGGAGGCATCAATGGGCCTACACAACCTTCTTTGTGTCCAACCCATGGGAACAGAAGAGGTAGGTCTTTTCAGCACATATTTTAAATAAAGTGGCTGTCATTTCTGTCTAGATTTATTCAGTGTCAGTAATGGAGAGAGGTCAATGATTCCAAAAACACAGGTTTAAGGGGAATCCAAAACAAAACAAACAGAAAGGAAAAAACCATTAGGCCTGAAACTAGAAAGAGTGGATTATTTCAGCTGTGCAGTAAGTAGTTCTAGGCAGAGAAACTGTGCAAGACAGAGGCCTCTGAGAGCAAGCAGACCTCAGCACTGCTGAGGGAGGAAGGGGATTCCACCCAAGGGAAGCTGACCGGGTCAGCTAGTTTGCACTACTGGATATGCAGAGCACGCATGTGCCTGTCACCTGCAGATCGGAAGAGGCCCGTCACTCCAAGACAAACCAGAGGACTGTCCTCCCAAGGGTGCAGCAGGGAAGGGTGGAAAGAGGAGGATCGGCCTCTCCCGGGACCGCGGCCTCCGAGACAGGAGCTGCAGGCACGCTAACGCCTGCCTGTCCGCCTCGGTCCCCTTTTACAGCCCATTCCTCAAGGGGGCATATATCCACGCCCGGGAAGGCAGTCTCTGGGGCACTGAAAGAGTCGCTGAGATGCGCGACCGGGGAAATCGGAACCTCCACTGCCTGGTTTGGGCCGCGCCGCCTGGCGGACGTCGCAGCTGCGGGGCCTGGTGCACTACGCGGCAGCCGATCCGCGCGGGGCACGCTCCCGCACTCCCTTCCGCGCCCCCCGCTCTCGCCTACCGATCTTATCCGGCGGGGCCCGCAGCTCGGCATTCCCAAGGCACCCCCAGCTGCACAGCAGCAGCCACAGCCCCAGAGGAGATGAGACGAGCTTCCAAGCGGCGTGCCCCATGGCTCCTGAAGCTCAGCACCCCGCCTGAAGCAGCCGCCAGCCAGCCAGCCACCGCGCGTCTGCGCGCTCCGTGCGCCCCGCCCCCCGGCCTGTGCCTGCGAGCCCCGCGCGCACGCTCCCTTGGTGCCCCTGGCCCACAGGTCCCTGCAGGATCTCCGAACCATGCTCCGCAGGATTAGCAAAACGCACCCCTCCGAAGCCTACCCGCTTCAGAGAGACACCAAAGGACACCGGAGGAGGGCCGCGCAAGCTCTCCTCCTTCCTTCCCATCTATTCCGGTGAAACACCTTATTGCTTCACAGGTGCTCTCCTCCGGCCTTTAATCACTCCCTCTTAAAAAATGCACACAGTTAATCGCTGTCTAAAAAAGGATTAGTGAAATCCTAATACTTATTGAGTGATCACTATGTTCCGGGGATTGTTGGGTATGAGATGCATGGGTAATGGTGTTAGGTGAAAGGAAGAATGAGGGAGACCTGGGGTGGGCTGGTCCAAGGTTAAAGGAATGGAAAAGCAGTGACAGACATGAACGAAAGTCGCGTACTCTTGTCATACGGTGGGGCATTATGCAAGCATCAAAGAGAATTTAGGATCTAACTATTATCCTAGTATTGTTAGGTAAGAAAATGGTGGCTGAGTGATGGGTATTATGTGATCCCATTTCTATAATTAAGATACCCCACCTCCAAAAACGAAAAGAAAAATCAGTATAGAACATAAAGCACAGTATGGGTAGAATAAAGATAAACTGGATAAAAAAGATTAAACTTGGAGAAAGGGAGTAGAAAATTCAGTGCAAAAAGCATTCATTCGTTGGACAAATATTGAGTTCCTTCTAAGTAACAGGCAATGTTCTAGGACCTAGGTGATTAAAAAAAATCAGTAAATAAAACGGATTTTTAAAAATATTCTGAGCACCTGAGCAAAGAGACACGTGACCCGGAGTCACGTTAGCCCTCCTTGGGCTGAAAATACTGGGTTTCACCCGGGGGGTTAAGGTAGCCAGATCCTAAATGTGGGATTCGGTATGGGGCGTTAAGGGGGTGCACCTCACGGATGGCTTTTCTCCCCCTACACCCAAACAGACCACAGGAGGAGACAACCCTCTCTCATCCCAACTCCCGGATGTAAAAAGGAGGAGGGGTTGTGTGCGAGGAGAAATCAGAGTCGGAAGACCCCTCCCAGGTGAGAGGGCACAGGAGCAGTGGACACAGAGAAGCCCCGCCCCAGGCCACCCTACGTGCACGCCTGACCCCATAGTCTAGGGATCTGTTGTGGCTTCACTGAGGTTGTAAGAAAACTAAGACAGTGAGTAATGGTTATAAAAGTACCTGAGACCGCGTGCCCAGGAACCCTACTGTTTAAAGTGAGTCGTCAATTGCCCTGTTTTCCTTAGTTCTGCGGCGTGTGGCCATTGGGATCCCGTCTTCATTGCAGAGGCAATGGTTTGATCCTCTATTTGGAATCTGCGTAGAAGTTTTAATGGCGTATTCGAAACCTGGGCATTTGCTAATCAAAGAATTTTCAAAACACACACACAAAAAGTAAACCCACAATATTTATTCTATTGAAGCTGACATTCTAGTGAAGGGAGACAGCTGATAATTAGAATAAATAAATAAATGATATAGAGAGTAGGGTAAGAGGAATGGGGATGAGTTGCAATTATAAATATGATTCATACAGCAGGACTCATTGAGTAGGATGGCATTTGAGCAAGAGCTTGGAGGAAGTGAGGGAGTGGGCCAGGCAAATATATGGGGAAAGCTTTCTAGGTAAGGAAAATGCTTGGTGTGTTTGAGAAACAGCAAGGAGGCCAGTGGAGCAGAGTAAGAGGTGTAAAATAGAACAAGATGCAAGTCATACAAAAAATAAACATGTCTACTTAAGAGCATAAAAACATGAAGATTAAGTCCCTTTTTGCACTACATTTAGAAATTACAAGGAAAGAACCAAACTCAGTGTCTTTTACTTTCTTTTTTCCAAATTACATTATGTTCACAACACCTAAGTGCTTAAGCCTACTAGACCCTCAATAAATACTTGATTGATTGATTAGAATTGACCATGTTGGTGACCTTGACACCAGTGCCATATTTGGAAACTTTCATTTCTGCTACTGAAACCTTGGGGAAGAGCTTACTAACAGGACACTCTGGGAAGAGACCGTGTAAAAAGACTTGCAAAGTGGAAGGTAGATCCAAGTCTGTCTTTTTTCTACTCTTTTAAAATAATACTTCCACTGAAACTCAAGAGTTTAAAGGAGTTATAGGGGGAAAAGTTACCACTTATATGAAGGATAATAATAGGGTAATACAACAAACATTTATTCAAAGGAGTGTTGCTCAAAACAGCAGTCTCCCTAGGAAGCAAAACACTAAGATTCTGTCCTTGACCAAACTCTAGTTGACTCCTCTTATTCTCCTCTACTTGCCCTAAAAAGACTTGAACAAAACACTAACAAAGTTTCTATCAGCTCAAAGCTACATCCTTGGGATGATCCCAGGTCCCCTTAAATTGCCTGTCTGAGAAAACTCAAGGCTCCCAAAAGAATGTGTCCCAGCTAACAAATGAAGGTAGAGTCCTGTATCCCAGTCTCTGTGAGAGTGTAGGAACCAAACGGGTATCCCCTTCTCAATTTTTGTAATCTTTCCCTCCTCTGATTTCACTGGGCCCTGCTCATTCCTTTCCCTATTCCTTCATTCTCTCTTTAAAACACCACGTCACCTCCATACAAATCAAAGTTGAGTTCAGTTCATGCTGGACTCTTTCCCCATACCCATTGGAATAGTATATTACTGATTTTTTATTTTATTTTTTTATTGTTTTTGACAGAGAGAGAGAGAGATACAGCGACAGAGAGAGAACTGAACTGGGGGCACTCCCCAGTTCAGCACATGGGTCCGCACGGGCCAGGGCTGGAATTCGATCCTCAGTCCCCGGCGCTGCAAAGTGAGCGCTCAACCCACTGAGCCATCCCGGCTTCCCCTGATTTTTAAAAAAAGATTTATTTTATTGTTTTTGACAGAGACAGGGAGAAGGGGGTGGGGGGGGGGGCAGAACAGTCTCCATAGTTGTACATCATCAGTTTTCAACATGGTTTCTTCCATACAGTTTGGCGGGGTGCACAGGGTGGGAACTGGGATGAGGGCCTCCAGCATGGGAGGCACACCCCAGTTCAGCATATGGGTCTACACAGCACAGGCTGGGATTTGACCCTCAGTCCCTAGGGCTGTAAAGCGAGCACTTAACCTGATGAGCCATCCCAGCTTCCTCAGTATATTACTGATTAAAATTAAAACTTTAGTCTCTGACTTTGTTTGTCTTTGACAACATTCAAACCTATAATTCTGCCACTGCTCCATGTTTTTGTTTTCTTTAAAACTACCTTGCAGAAAATTCCTTATATTTCATTCCTTTCTTATTCTAATAGTCAAATGATATTCTCTTAGGCAAGACAGGAAAATCAGAAGCAATATAAGAGAAGATAAACATATTTGACTACATAAAACAAACATTTTCAGATGACTAAAGATAAAATTTTTAAAGTTTTAAAAAATAATGCATGAAAAAAATAAAAATAATGCATGAGAAAATTTACCACTAACGTGACAGACAAAATTGTAGTACTATATAAAAAGCTCTATAAAATGATAAAAAGAGGTAAACAACTCAATATAAATAGACTACATATATGAATAGGTAATTCACAAGAGAAACCAAGTGTCAATGTTCAAAAAAATATGTGTGAAGAGATGTTCAACTCCAGTAATATAGGCAAATGCAAATTAAACAAGGAAATACTATGTTTCATCTATCATATTGGCAAAAATTAGTAAAGTCAATAACATCTTAATGCAAGAGAAAATGGGATAAGAGTGGGTAGAGGTTTGGGGAAATGACTTCTAAGTATTGTTGGTGGAGGTGTCAATAACTAAAACCTTTTAAAGGCAATGATCTATTAAGATATATAGATATACTATTTAATTCATAAATCCTGTGTGTGGGAATCTATTCTACAGAAATAAAATAATCACTATAAGGCTATGTGTGCCAGAATACTTACTGCAACATTGTTTGTAGTAGGAAAGAAAAAAAGGAGTAACCTGAATGTCCATGAATACCATTTAATATCATTTATTCAATTTACCTAAGTAAATTGTGCTATATTCATTCTATGGACTATTTTGCATCTATTGAAAAATTAATTAGATCTGTATTAGTTGAACTGGAGAATATCTATGATGTAAGTTTAAGTTAGAAAAGAAACTTAAAACAAAATAATATCCATAGCATAACCACATATTTTTAAATAACAAAAAAAATCCCAAGTACTTATATACATGTGTATCTGTATGTATATAAAGTAAGATGTAGAAGCTTACAAACTAATCTGTTAACATTAATTACCTCAATATGGGGAGAATCTTTTTCTTATTTACATATTGTTTCACTTGTCACAGTGAGCGTGTATTACTTTTATAACAAAACTTTATTAATATATAATGAAAATAATAAAAATTTAATAAAATGTTGAAGCCTAAAAAATACTTATGCTACATACATACAATGGAATTTTACTCAGCTAAAAAAAAAAGGCATTAATTATTGATACATGCTACAACATGGATAAACCATAAAAGCATAATGCTAAGCGAAAGAAGCCAGTAACAAATGACCATATACGTTATTGTATGATTCCATTTATATGAAACAGCTAAAATAGGCAAATCTATAGCGACAGAAGACTAGTGGGCTGGAGAATGGGGTGGGACGGGGAATGGAAAGTGACAGCTATTTGGTAAAAATTTCCTTTTTGGAATGATAAAAATGTTTTAAAGTTGATTATAGTGATGGTTGCACATTTCTGTGAATATACTAAAAACCACTGAAAATTATATATTAAAATGCTGTTAAAAAATACTATCCATTATTAACATTTGTCTTACTCACCCTCAAAAGACTAATATTTCATATCTTTAACTACAATCCAAAGAATATGCCACAGATCCTAAAGACAATTCCAAAAATGGAAATCCATAAGTATCATACTCTAAACTAAGCAAACTTGTCCAATCCATGACCCAGGACAGTTTGAATGCGGCACAACACAAATTCATAAACTTTCTTAAAACATTATGAGATTTTTTTGTGATTATTTTTAGTTCATCAACTATCGTTAGTGTTAGTGTATTTTATGTGTGGCCCAAGTCAATTCTTCTTTCAATGTGGCCCAGAGAAGCCAAAGGCTGGACACCCTTGCTCTAAAGGAAATACTCCAAGAGGAAATCACATTTTTGGATGTGTACATTCTCCTATTTAAAAAAAATATTTCACATAGCTTATAAAATGCAATACAAATGCATAATGAATACACTAAACCACATTTCAGAGCCTTAATATTTCTGTCCCCTGTCAAAGAGGACTGAAATTTATGTATCTTCTGAATCATTTGGTTTTAGGATTCTTATTTGCATTTAGGATGACTTATTTGCATTAAATAACTATTTTAAAAATATTTTTCAATGTACATTGAATATACCAAAAAAAGGCAAATATAGGGAAAAATTCAACAAAGATCTGGAAATATATTTCTGGCTCTCAAAAATTTGGTTAACACTAACACGACAAATTCTTAATGAAGCTCTCACATTTCTTAAGTAAAAATTTTTAATTGAGCTTTTTCTGTACAGAAAAGATAGGAATATTAATAAAAAATAAATTGGGATGAAAGATAAATCATTTCTTATGTCAATGAAGGTAGATTATAAACTCAAACTTTTTTCAAGCAAATAAAACATCCTATAGGGGAAAAAAAAAAAAGTTTGCTTACATTTCTCCCCAAAGTATATCAGCAGTTGTAGTCAAGAGGCGCCGCTGGTGTAGTGGTATCATGCAAGATTCCCATTCTTGCGACCCGGGTTCGATTCCCGGGCGGCGCAGACTCTTTTACTACCACTTCTAAAACGAAGCAACTTGAAGAGTTTAATAAATTATTCTTCCTCGGGAAACATTTATAATTTTTAATTTCCATGAAGATTTCTATTTCACAATTATGTTGGAACATTCAAATCTGGACAAGACAAATGTTTCAAAAGACAGAAAAAGGGAGTACTCAAATAGGCGCCACGCCTGCGCAATCGAAGGCATCCTTGGCATCTGGTGCAAGAGCGGCTGCGCAACAAGTGAACCTATGGATTGAGGTGTAGCCTGGCGGCCCGGAGGTTGAAAGTGCAAAATTATTGTGCGCCTGCGCGGCCGGGTCACTTCTCTGGACGCTCCTAGGCGCCCGGCTCGCCGCCATCTTGTATTGGGGCTTCATTGTTCGCTCTGGGCCAGCAGTGTTAGTGTAATTGTGGCGGAAGAAGAAGGTGAAGTAGCCTCCCGTTATCCGAGAAACTCCGTTGTTCCGCAGCCATAGACGCTCAAACGATTTGGGAGGCAGTAAAGGGTAGGGAGCTGGACCCAGAGGCGCCGCCGCGACAGCAGCAGCCATGGAGGACGAGATGCCCAAGACTCTGTGAGTCTGGGGTAGCGATGACTGGGGGTGGGATGGTGGTCGTCTGGGTGAGAAGCCTCGGTCCTTTGCCACTTCCCAGCCTATTGTCTTCCGTGGACGCCGCGATTTCACAGTCTCTCTCCTTAGCGTACACCTGGATGCTTAGGGACAGGGACCCTGTGAGAGGACGAGCTTGGGGGAGAGGGGCTTCAGCCTTCGAAATTAATCCCTTCACCTTAACACCACCATAATGTGGCCTTTGGCCTCGCCATCGGCCCTCTGCGGTCTCCTGCCTGGACAAGACTTTCATTCAAACCTCTTTTTAGAACTCGGCGAACCTTTTTGTCCCATGCTTTCCTTCTCTTCCCCCACCCCCTTCTTGATTAACCTCTTGATCTTTACAGCCGACTCCCTTTATTTTTACTTTGATTTCCTCCTAAAACTCTTTCATATTCTTGTCAGTAGGAATTTTTTTCTTAAGGCCGCTTGTACTCCTTTTCAGTGAGGTAAACTTTATTCTCTCAGTTGCCAACTGGAAAAGAGCCAGATATTTTTTTTAACCTCTCCCTGGCTTTCCTGTAGCACCACCCTACTCCCGACCAAAAAACCTAAAACGGGACACCCTAAGGATTTTGAAACTGCTTTTGAAAAATGGAATTCTCACCTAGAGGTATACCTCAACTGAGGAAATGGATGTAATGCATTTCCATAATCACTTGCTACTTTGTGATTGACATGTTGCTGAAGGAGCGGGCAGCTTTTATGAAACAACAGTTGACAAATAACATTAACATAGTTACCTCTGAGAATTTTGAGTTAGTATTAAATGATCTCAGCATGGGGTTTGTTTTTGTTTTATGTAGTGTAGCTTCTTGGTTTTTTAAAAGTATCATCGAATGAGGTGATCCTGCCTTTATGGGTTTTCTAGAAAAGAAGATAAAGCTGGACAAGCTTTGGCATACATTTTTGTTTTTATTCTCAAAGTAATGGCAGTTTGAGAAGTCTGAGTTAAAAATACAATTTCAGGTTTCTTTTTGCAACTCTCTAGATATTACAGTTGTTATAAAGTACAATGTAATCAGTTTTTTTCACCACCAAAAAAGTTTCTGTTCTGTAATCTATAAGAAATAGTCAACATTTGTTTTCTTCCAGAATAGTAAACTTTTTGCTAGTTTATCTGATAGTTACCTTCAGTATTTTTTTAGTAGAATGCAGCAATTACTGCCTGACTTTTATTTTTTGGAAGATTACATCAGTGGGTGAATACTCCCTAAAAAAAAGTTCTCATAGAGTTTGTGGAAACCTTTTTTTCCCTTGACTCTTGGCTAAAAGTATGATAGCCAGCAGCATATTGGGTTAAGTACTGCTCATCTTTTATAATGTCTTTAAATTCAAGATGCTTACATTATTTTGAAATTTTTAATTTTAGAAACTGCCAGACATATCTGAGAACTTTTTCAGGATGTTGATTTGGGAATATCAAATAATGAAGACAATTTCAGCTTTCTCAGGCCAATCTACAAAAGTCAGTACTTTTAATAGTCCTGGCTTGATGGCGGAAGACCAAACATTGTAGGAGAAATAATGAAGTTTTGTTCAACAAATACTTATTGAGTGATTATGATTTGCCAGGTTCTGTAATGCTTTACCTGCTTAATTCTCATCAGAACTCTGCTGTAAATGGGTCGATTTTGCAGTTGAGGAAAAGCTAAGCTTAGAATTTAAATAATTCACTCAAGGTCATATACATTTTTATTCATTTTCCTGCACCTCTACCTACTGTACTCAGCTCTTAGCTCTTACACCTGTGACTAATTTTGCTTTGTAACCTTCACTAAAACACCCTGTTTAAGAATCTTTTTGCCAAAGTAGTCCAAGCTCCTTCAGCCAAAACTCCCATTGTTCCAGGCAGATCAATCTTGATTAAATACGAGTAGGTAGGTCCCTATGTTTTTGCAGCAGTGTTTTTACTTTTAATGTAAAATGTTTGTTTTAATGACCCTGGAAGTAAGGGGCTTTTAATATGTTCTTAGCATAGTGTTTGGTTTGTGGTAAGTGATCACTACATTTGTTTTAAAAACTGGTACAGTTCCAAGCAGTGAATCAAGATTTTACTTATTCTTGTGGGTAAGGTAGTCTGAATTTCAGTATCACCTGTGTATCTAAATGACACACAGAAAATGCCTTGTTTTTCCACAAATGAGTGTTCAGCATTGCCTTGTTAAGTTAGAGATTGCCAGTGTGCAGTTCCTGTCAGCAGTACTTTGGAAATACATTGTGAGGAGTGGTTTGAGTCTGTAGATGTTTTGAATGTAGAGCAGTGGCAATTACCAGTGGATTGGATATGAGACATGAGAATGAAGTCAACAATAAATGGGTTTATCTACAATGTGTAATATCAGTCATTTAATGTGTTTATTGTAAAATATAAGTAAAAATGAGAACAGTCTTGAGAGCATGTATCTCTATGATGTCTTTAGGCACATTTGTTCAGGCTGGTTTTTTGTATATGGTCTGATCTCCAAGTGAAGGTGGTTCTAGCTAATAACATAAGAGGGCTTCAGCTATCATGCAAAAGACTATCTTTTGTGAAGAGTAGACAATTTAATAGTAAGATTATGATGTTGGTGTGTAGTGTGTGTGCGTGTGCACACGTGCGCATTTAGGGTTCTACAGACTTCATAATGAGTAAAAGACATGTATCTTTTCCCCCTGAACTAGAGTAACTCAGGCAAAATGGGATAGTTTCCTAACAAATTGCTATTATTCAGAAGTAATTCTGTGAGAGTACAGTTATCTCTTTAACAAATATTTATAATAGAGCACTTACCTACACTGTTCTAGACAGAGTTCTAGGCAGTAGATACATAGCATGAATAAAACTCATTTATTGAATTTATTATTAGATAAAAACCTATTCATGTTTTTCATTCAAATTTTCAGAGACCTCAGCAAATTCTGCATTTTTTTTTTTCTTTAATATATATTTATTTGTTTTTGACAGAGAGAGACAGAGACCAGAGACAGAGCGATAACTGAACTGGGGGCACTCCCCAATTCAGCATATGGTTCCACACAGGCCGGGGCCGGGACCCGATCCCCGGTCCCCGGTGCTGCAAAGTGAGCGCCCAACCCACTGAGCCATCCCGGCTTCCCCAAATTCTGCATTTTTATACAATGATTGTGGCTCAAAACAACCCAGTACAGTATTCTGCTTTGTAAATTTTTCTTTTAGGTTAAATTTTCTAGAGCTGTACTAATATAAATGAATATTTTAAATGTTTTAGATTCCAGTTTTGTAACTATTTAAACTTAGTTATCAACTTCAAAAGTATGTATTAAATTGATAATAAAATTCTATCCAGGGACACTGGGATAGTCAACAGGTTGGGTTGAGCCCTTCTTACCTTGTAACCACCAACGTCAGGGGATTGAATCCTGGTCCACGCAAAAACAGTATGCTGAACTGTGGCTCAACTGGTAACCAGTGGTAATAGTTCTCACCTCCTATGGGAGAGGTCCCCAGTTCGGTTCCTGCCCTGCACGGCCCCACATCCACCTGTGTGTAATAAAACTATCTTACAGCTAATGATGTAAACTACAACAATGGAGACTGCTCTGGGCCCTCCCCCTTTCTCTCTCACCTCTCAAACAATAAAATCTTTTTTTTTTTTTTTTTTTTTAAGGTTTATTGTTTTTGACAGGGGGAAGGGCCCAGAGCAGTGTCCATAGTTTTCAACATGGTTTTGTTCCACACAGGTGAGTGTGGGCCACACAGGGCAGGAACTAGGCTGGGGGCCTCCCACATGGAAGGCATGCCCTCTCAATCCAGAGGCTGAACCAGAGGGGCACAAACCAAACTGGGGGCCTCCTGCATGGGAGACACCCCAGTTCAGCATGTGGGTCCACACAGTCTGGGGCTGGGATTCGATCCCTGGTCCCTGGGGCTGCAAAGCGAGCACTTAACCTGCTGAGCCATCCCAGCTTCCCTCAAACAAAATCTTTAGGAAAAAAAATTGTATCCCTGGCAGAGCTGCAGTTTTCATTTGTAACATTGCTGACTTGGCGCTTGTCTCGCATCTCTGGGGTTCAAGGATCGAATCCTGGTCACGGCCCCTGTGGACCCATGTGCTGAGCTGGGGTGTGCACCCAGTTTGGTTCTTGCCAGGGGGAGCTTCCCATGTGGGAGGCCCTTGGTTCTGCTCCCAGCTCTTGGGGGCATGCCTCCCATGTGGGAAGGCGCCTACCTTTCCTCACCTGTGTGGAACAAAACTGTGTTACAAACTGATGACTACAACTATGGAGACTGCTCTGGGCCCTCCTGGCTTCTCTCTGTCTCAGTCAAAAACAAAATAAATCTTAAAAGAAAAAAAAACAACCTGCAGAAAAGTAACAAAAATAGTACCGGTACATTGAAGAGTTAGGTTACTTCCATGTGAATTTATTTACCAGTTACTAATAGTTAGACAAATTTGTCTTATTTATGGTTTGGTTTTATTCCCTAAACCATTTGAGGAGATTTAACACTTCAGGCCTAACTATAATACTTTTGCCATGTATTTCCTAAGAACAAGGGAATTCTCTTATATAACCATGATATAATTTTCTTATTAAGGATACTAGATTGATCCACTGTTTATATTTTTTATTCTTTTTAAAGATTTATTGTTTTTGACAAAGAGTGAGATGGAGGGGAGGGGTAGAGCAGTCTCCATAGTTGTATGTCATCAGTTTTCAACATGGTTTTGTTCCACACACATGGGTGGGACAAAACCATGCCGAGCAGGGTGGGAACTGGGCTGGAGGCCTCCCACATGGGGGGCCTGCCCAACGAGCTGGGAGCTGAACTGGGAGCATCCCATATGGAAGCTCGCCCCAGCACGAACTGAACTGGGGGCCATACCCCAGTTTAGCATATGGGTCTACACAGGGCAGAATTCAATGCTGGGTCCCCAGAGCTGCAACGCAAGCACTTAACCCGCTGAGCTTCCTCCAATATTTTTAACTAATATACAGATCATATTTCTTTATCCAGTTGCCCAAGGAAGACATTTTTTAGTTTATTGGTGTCCATTTTCCATAACAGTTAGTTCTCTTCTCCTTTCTTTCTGTTCTGCACAGGGTTAGTACATGACCTCCAAGGTGATATAACATGGGATACTTTATGCTGTTAACAGGAAGTCTATAGGACAACTAAAAAGGGATAGTTTAATGATATTTTTTTTAAAGATCATTTTGAAAAATAAAAATGTAAGAAAATTACATTTGTATTTGGTAGTCTAATAGGCATCATGACCTTGGCCTGCAATTGGCTCTACATAAGGATTTTTGTATGAATCAGGA